>RJWT010006944.1:0-28331 GCA_004365215.1 Cuniculus paca | reverse complement strand
CCTGGCTGGAAACATTTGAAATAAATATCGTATTGTTGTTCTACTCATGAAAACCTTTAGCAGTGGTGTGGTATTTGACTAAGGGTGTTTAAGATTTATGTTCAATTTGTGGTATTTGTATACTTAACTGGAACAAAGTAGCTAATAGACTTTTTATGTTTTCATTTCATTTTTGGTTTTTGAGACAGGGTGTGGCTCTGTCCTTCAGGCTGGCCTTGAACTCACTATTTACCCTCCAACCATCCTTCCTGCCTCAGCATCCTTCTATAGAGTGATGGAATCAGGCCTACGCTACCACAACCAGCTAGATATGGACATCTATTAAGTAGATTTAAAGACGGTGAACATAAAGTCACAGGCCTATTTTCAACACAAATGGCAGGTGGAAGGCACCCCTGGATTGTTTTGGGGTTCTACACTCCCCTCCTTGGGGTACTGAGGATTGGATTGAACTCAACGACCTCATGTTTGCCAGTCAGGCCACTGAGTTATGCCCCCGGCCCCGCATGGCCTTTTCACTGAGCTACATCAAGACCTTTCATAATTTTTTCTATTTTGCTAAATCCCCGGGCTGGGCTCGAATTTGCTATCCTGCCTCAGCCTCGCACCCTGGGGGTTGAGCAATGTATGTGTGCTTATGTTTTGTAGAACAAATAACTGTATATATACGTGTGCATAGATTCTATTGAAGAGGTCATTTAAAAAATCTAAAATGTAAATTTTTAAGTGCAAAAAAAAAAATCATTAGTGAACCACCAAACCCACTTCTCAGAAAGGACACTAGTTTGAACTTTAGCCTCTGTGGACACTGAAAGGAGCATTGGTTTTCATTGGGGTTTGACACTAGCGGGTTCGCAAGGTTTACGATTCAGAGCAGCAAAAATAAAAATAAAAAGCAAAATGGAGAAAAGCCCTTTCTTTCCGTGAGTTCACACGGGGGTCCCGGGGGGCACGGGCGCCCGGGGATCCCACCGAGCAGCCCCCGAAGGCCGCCCACGGCGCGGCTTGACCCCGAGTCCGCTGCTCCCCTCCCTTAGATTTCCGTTTCCTCCGCCGCGGAAGCAGCGCCGCGCCGGCCCCGAGCGCGCCCCGCGGGCTCGGCCTGGAGCGCGCCCGGCAGGTGGAGGCCGCGCGGCCGGCGCAGGCCGGGGCTGAGCCGCAGGGCGGGGGGCGGCGCAGGACTGACGGCCAAGACGGACGCCCGCGGCGCGCGCAGCCTGCGCTCGGCCCCTGCCCCGCCCCTGCTCCGCCCCGCCCCGCCCCGCCCCGCCCAAGCCGCGCGCCCGGGTCGCCGGGCCGTGGTGTACGTGCGGCGCGCGCGGAGCGAGTGGCGGCGGCCCGCGCCCTGCCCCCGTGCGCGCTGCCGGAGCCCGGGCGGCGGCCAGCCGGGTCCCGCGGGCCGCGATGCGGCGCTGAGGGCCTCCGGAGCGCGGGGCCCGGCATGACGCGCTGACGGCCCCTCTGCCGCCCCGGGCCGGCCGCCCGGCCTGCTCCGCCATGGCGAGTGACAGCGGCGGGCTCGGCGGGCTCAGCGGGCCGAGCGCCAGCGAGCGCGAGCGCCAGTACTGCGAGCTGTGCGGGAAGATGGAGAACCTGCTGCGCTGCGGCCGCTGCCGGAGCTCCTTCTACTGCTCCAAGGAGCACCAGCGCAGGGACTGGAAGAAGCACAAGCTCGTGTGCCAGAGCGGCGAGGCCGGGCCCAAAGGGGTTCCCGGGGCGGGGGGAGCGGCCCGGACAACGGCGGGGCCGCGCGGAGACGGCGCCCATCCCGCGTCCGCGCCCGCCCCCGGGGACGCTGCCGGGGTCCCCCGCGGAGGCCGCCGCGACCCCGAGGCGCCCCCGGCCCGGCGCTCGCCGCGCCCCGAGCGCACACTGCTGAGCCCCGGGGTGGCGCTGAGCCCCGGCGGCGGAGCCGGGGGACCGCGGCCCAACGGGCAGACGAAGCCGCTGCCCGCTCTGAAGCTGGCGCTGGAGTACATCGTGCCGTGCATGAACAAGCACGGCATCTGCGTGGTGGACGACTTCCTGGGCCGCGAGACCGGGCAGCAGATCGGCGACGAGGTGCGCGCGCTGCACGACACCGGCAAGTTCACGGATGGGCAGCTGGTCAGCCAAAAGAGCGACTCGTCCAAGGACATCCGGGGCGACCAGATCACCTGGGTGGAGGGCAAGGAGCCCGGCTGCGAAACTATCGGGCTGCTTATGAGCAACATGGACGACCTCATCCGCCACTGCAATGGGAAGCTGGGCAGCTACATGATCAACGGGCGCACGAAGGTGAGTCGGGGGCGGGCGGGAGGGGAGTGGTGGCGAGGGCGTGGGGACCGGTCGGGCAGTGTCCGCGCGCGCTGCCCTACGCGGAGCGCCAGCCTGCCCCAGGCGCCGCGCTCTGCAGTATCAGTCGCGCTATAAATCTAGCTGTGGTACCAACCTCGCCTTGGGGGGTGGTTAGGGTACCATCGAGGTCCGGCCTGTGTCTGCCGGCGTCCGCGTGCCGCACTCTGACCGAGCGTGGGACGCTGCGCGTTCAGTTGTGAATCGGTGGGCGGAACTCAGGAGCACCCTGAGCACATCAGGGGCAAAGATTCCGGCATCCAGGAAGAGCTTGGTTGCACCCCTTACGGCTCGGTCACGCTCCTCATCCCTACTGTTTTTGCAACACACTACACAACAGGGAAAGAGATCTTTCCGTTTGCACGACTGGGTGGAGGCAGGTTGCATTTTTAGCACCAAGTTCCCTCGTCTTGCTTTGTTAATGTGATCTCTCTGTTCAAAAAGAGCTGTTCAGTAGCTTCTTGGAAACTGCAATACGGAATTGGGGCAGGAGGGGATTCGCCAGGTTTCGCTTTGGTGAAATCTCGTTGCTTTCCCTTTGCTGTTGCAGCCCTCTCACCCCAGTGGGCTGCGTTTGCCCTGCCAGACCCTCCTCCCTCCCGGCAAGGTAAACAGCAGAGCTGCCTCTACTCATGCAGCTCTTTGGCATCTTACCTCCCAGAACTAAATCTTTCCTTTGTATCCCGCTCCAGGGCCACCCCACTGTACCTCCTCCACCATCAATCTCTGATGTTGTGAGTTTTGAGAGATTGTCTCCTGGGAAGTTATCACAGGCACTTGTTTGCACACAGCCCGTTTCTTCCCCGTCGTGCGCGCGCTTTGTGTGTGTGTGTGTGTGTGTGTGTGTGTGTGCGCGTGCGCGTGTGAAACTGCCTTGACAGTGTGACTTTCAAGCTGTCCAAAAGGCTGAGCAGAGGCCCCAAGCGCAGTTCTGAAGGGGAAAGTTTTGTGGGGAAAAATAGTGTGAGGTCTGACTTTTAAACATCTTTCAGATTAATTACAGCATGAAAGTACGTTTATTAAGTAGTTTTGGAGAAAAATAATAGTCACTTAAAATTAAGTTAAAAAGGAAAAAGGGTCCAATTAAGCCTTAGTCTTGGTCTTGCACAAGATTTTTACTTACATTAAACATGAAAGGTTACCATGGATCAAAAACCTCAGCATAGTCCTGAACTGAAGAGCAGGAAGAAGCGAGAGTGGGAAGCAGGGTTGAGCGTGTGGACACTGAGCACATCCCGTGGTGGGGGCTCGAGTTTAAGTTGGAGCCAAGAAGAAGGTGGTGTCCTAAACTTTTCCTGATCTGCTTTCCGCAGGTAACTCAGCTTTGTGGTCAGGCTGAGACTTCTCTCCTGTCTTCTTTCTCCGGTCCTCTGGCTCCTAGAGCACAAGCCGTAGCCTCTTCAGGGAAGCTGTTAGGAAATGTCACCTCCTCCCTCGTGGTCGGGGGTGGGCGGAGGAGTCTGAAGTAGAAAGTAGGGCTTGAAGTCACTTTGATGGGGGCATGATTGCTGAATAAGAACTAGGTAAAGGAAGAATGGATTTTTACACTAGTTGGGTTTGGTCTTATGCCTACCTTAAAATCGGGGACTCTATTTCAGGATCTGTGAATGGTTTTAGGGAATTCTTTTCCTTGTACTTCTTGACTGAAAGAGTTTTAATAATCACGTTTGAACGTGTACTGTGTGTACCTTAAAAAACAAGGGTGTTGCTTTGGGGGAAGGAGAAGTAATCACAGCACTCCCTGCAGCTGTTGAGCAATTGTAAGGTACCAGGGACCAGAATAGGCAACATAGTCACAGCAATCTTAACCCCGCGAAGTGGGTAGTATTATTCCTGATTTATGGTCAAGGAAGTTTCAGCTCAGACTTGGCCAAAGGCCTACGGCTTTCAAAAACCTGGCTGAGAGTCCAGCTCAGGTGAGTCAGAGGCAGAGCCCATGCTTTTCCTATTATCCTGAATGCAGGTGGGACTTTGGATGAGCAGGTGTTCATTACCTGACACATGACTGGAGTTGAAGTTTGTTGATAGCAGGCAAATAAGATTAGCTTTGTATATGAATAATCACGCTCCCTGTTTGGGCCGTGTACACTTTTTTATCAAGACATTGAACAGTGTTTGTTTCATGCAGTGACTTGAAAACCACTTTACATTTAACTACCTAAATCATGCTCACTTAATTATAACTCCTAAGAGATGTCAGAATATAGTTATTATGTGTGATTGCAGAGGGGGTTTCAGTAAAGAATTTTATTATCCTTCGTAATGTTACACTGACTTTAAAAATTCTTTCCGTAACGTGTACTGCTGTTCGCAGAGGCAGGTGGGTGGTTTCGGTGTCATGGCTGGCTGTGGATGAGGAAAGGGGACTCAGAAGCTTGTTTGCTGGTTGGAAATCCTGTGGAACATTAAGACTCAATATTCTTTTTCACTGACCTCGTCTCTCCTGCACTCTCTGCATGTGTGTCAGGGCCTGGCAGTTGGGGGGGGTGTGGTCGGCTGTGGCTCACACAGTTTGGGCTTTGGTTTCTGCTTCTGACTTCTTGCCTGCTTATCTGGCCACTGTTTATCCTGCTACTTTAAAAGAGGAACCACAGGGAAGGGTGAAGTAATACGGGAGGAAAACAGAAACCCACTTTTGCCACTGCTGTGACTGGGTTCTGCTACTTTCTCCAGTCTTCTTTGGGATTTCCCCTTTTACCCTTAAACTGCCCTTTGATTCTTCACCCTCTCTCCTGCCAGGAGCCCTGCAGGGATGTCCAGTAGAAAGGAGTGCAGTCTGCTGTTCATCGCAGAGGTCTTGAGGGCTGCTAGAAAGCCATAGGAGCCTTGGCTGGGTGCAGGCAAAAGGACTGCAGATGGTCCTGGGAAAACAGAACCTTCCCGTTGCATTTCTCTGAAGGAATCACGTGCATGCCATTTAACCCAAAACTTCATCTGTTCAGTTTAACATATGTAAGGAAAGAAGTAACAAAATAGGTTGAGACCAATAGCACGTTTTCATTAGTACCGCAGTTAGTCAGTTCTGGCCGGTAGCGATGTTTTAGAGTAAAGAATAGAATGAGGCACACATCCTGCTGCTTTATTGTTGGTACCATGGAGATGTGGTGATAGTCCTCTTAGAGGTGAAAACAGGGAAGACCAGGGAGAAGGAGACCACACCTGACCATGCGCCCTTTAGCTCAGCTTCTAGCCTTCAAACTGTGAGGAGTGAACTTAGGGTGTTGAAGTCTAAATAAATGCAAAATTTCTTCTCCATCTTCTCCTGCTACCCTTATTCTCCTCTTGGAATCCTGAATATTACAGATTGAAGTAGCCTGTTAGTGGTTAATAACTGCATCAGAATTCAAGGTCAGTTCAGTTATCCTGTGTGCAGACAGACTGGGAATGCTGCACCTGCAGCCATCCTGGTCGCTGTTGAGGAGATGCTCCCTGGAGGGGTAGACGTACTATGCAGTGAGCCAAGTTCAACTCTGTGGGAACATGCTTCCATCTAATGAGCTGGTTTACCTGTAAATGAACACCTTGAGTCCTAAAGGAGGTTTGTTTCAAATTAAAATGCTTTTTGGGGGGCATGATTATAGCTCTTTTTTGTTATTTTTTTTAAGTATGTGTAAGTAGCTACATTTATTAAAGGTCATGGGACAGTAGCAGAGAAAAGGTTGCAAGGAAAAAGAGGGTGAAGGGAGATAAAAAGGGCTATAGCTCTTTTTTATCTTTTACCTGGTAAGTCTCAGAAGTATCCTGAACACCTTTAGTTACCCTGAGGAAGGGGGGGAGGACTATTTCAATATAGAAGAATAAAGGATTCTTCTGCTGCTGCTGCTGCTGCTGCTGCTTCTTCTTCTTCGGGGGGAGGGTACCAGGAATCAAACTGAGGGACTTGCGCTTGCCAGGCAGGCACCGTGTCACTGAGCTATATGCCCTGCCCCAAGGATAAAGGATTCTGTGCTCCTTTTAGATCTAAGTTGGACATTGGGTCTGTTGCTTAGAGTGCAGCTTGAGCCAGTTACTGAATCCCTGAGTCTCATTTGTTTTTATTTGTTTTGTCTTTTTTCTTTTTTGGGAGACAGGTTCTCACTATACAGTTTCAGCCTGGCTTTGAACTCACTATGTAACCCAGGCTGGCCTTGAACTCTCAGCAATCCTCCTGCCTCAGCCTACTCAGTGCCAGGATTACAGGCATGTGCTACCACACCCAGTGGAAATGGTATTAATTGATAACTTTTTCTGCCTGTCAGTCTTGGAGTGAGGAGTACATATATTCTGTCTTGTAAGGTACTTTCTAAATTGTGAAGCATTACAAAGAACTGTTGTTAATTATTACTTTTCTCATTTTATTTTTATTAATTTATTTCTGAGATGGGGTCTCTCTGTATAGTTCAGGCTTGCCTTGAACTCATTATGTAGCCTTGACTGGCCTTGAACTCTTGGCAGTCATCCTGCCTCAGCCTCCTGAGTACTGTGATTACAGGTGTGCACCACCGTGGCCAGCTTCTCATTTTAAAAGTCCTTTTTTTCTGATCCTTTAAGAGTTTTTGCTTTCTCTGTCTGTTCCCTCACTAATAAACTGGAGAAAAGGGGCTTACAGCCACTTCCTCCCCTGCCTCCCACCCACATTTTTTAAAAATAGGAAACACTGTAAGTCCCAGAGAGGTTAAGTGAGTTGTTCAAGGACACAGAGCTGGTTAGTGACAAAACTGGTCCGTGTTTGGTTCCACCCCCTCTTCCATCAGCATCTCACATAGAAGTCACATATTCCTGCTTAGCTGAGTTGACCTGTTTCTTGCCATTTTGGGTATTTGTGACTTCCTTTTTCTTCTCTGCCCCACTTTGTCATTCTGTACTTGGCTGATCTGACCCCCAGTGGTGCTTTTCCTCTGGTAGAGGCTCCCAGTGGCCTGCGTGCTCGCGGGAGGGACGTGCTTCCCCACAGCTGGCTTTCCTCTCCATTGTGTGAGCCGCTCCCTGGGGCAGCCTTCCTTCTTCCTTCCTCTCTCGGAGCTTTCCCTTCCCTGGTTTCCCCTCTCGGGCTCAACTCTGTCTCTGCCCTTCTCCCATGGTTTTTGAAGTCCAGGCCTTTCTGGTATGTCTTTGGATTGATGTTGGCAGTTTCATTTTATTTTTTTGTTTTTAATTTAATTTTTCTTAATTTTTTCCCTTTCATCCTATCAAATTCTCCAGACACTTTCATAGAGCCATGTTCCCACACTGCTCACGCCCACCTCCTTTCCACCACGCTCTGTTGCACACCCACTTATCCTCTGCAGCTGCTTGTTGGCGTCAGATAACTTACTGGGCTGAATCCACTGCTTATCCTTGACTCTCATTCCAGCAGCAACTCTGCTGTTATAAAAAACCTGATGGATGGTTAACCAGAATCTTCCCTTGCAACACATTAGTTCCCGCCACGTTTCCTAGTCTAGACTCTGAACTCTCCGGCCACCTGTGTGCCGAGTTCTGCGCTCTGTACGCACACTTGCCTAAGTAGCTCACAACTGGTTTGATCTCTGAAGTGCTTAGGCCGTAGCCGCAGCCTCTGTGTGCCCGCTGACATCGGCGCAGCATCCCTGAGCTTGGAATTCTTATGGTTCTTATTTAACATCCCACATCCTATTTCTTTACTAAATACCATTGGATCCTGGTGTTCTCTGAGTCTTGTTTTGATAATTTTTTCATTACAAATATTGAATGAATACTCTCCACAGACAGGCACTGGTCGAGAAGCCTGGGTTGTCCTTCATGGTCCTGGGGCCTTGGGGACATCAGTAGGCATGTGTGTGAGGACTACCTGATATGATGGTGGCAGACACAGGGACAGAAATGAACAAGATAAGGATGAGATGAGATCAACCCAGGAAGATGACGTTTGAGTACAGATGTAAATGAAGGGAGGGGCGAGCCTTGTGGATAGGTAGTGATGGGCAAGGAGAGATGGTAAACAGCAAATACAGAAGCCCTGACATTAAATATGCCTGACATGTTGAGAAAACAGGAAGCTACCAGAGGATGAGACTGGCAAGGCCCTGGGCCAGAGAAGAGTGCAGTTTGTGTAGGGTTTTGCCTTACAAGCTCTGGCAGGGACTCCGGGTTTTAGTGTGGCTGATAGGGGAGACCACTGGACAGTTTGTTTCAAAAGAGCTCTGTAACTGGGTGTAGTGGCACACGCCTGTAATCCCAGCGCTCAGGAGGCTGAGGCAGGAAGATTGCCAGAAGTTTGAGGCTAGCCTGGGCCTACATAGTGAGTTCAAGGCCAGCCTGAACTACATAGTAAGACCCTTTCTAAAAATAAATAAATTAATAAAAATTTTAAAACCCAGAAATAAAAGTAAAAGAGCTCCATAAGCCAGGCATAGTGACTTATACCTTGTAGTGTCCACTAGTCAAAAACCCAGTATTTGGAGACCAGCCTGGACAACATAGTAAGTTCCCATTTCTTTCAAAAAGGGGGAGAGGGAGATCTCTGAGGAAGAAGGAAGGAAGCAGGAATACCAGAGAGGAGACTCTTGCCTTTGTCTGGGTGCCAGGTGACAGAGGCTTTGCATAGGCACTGTGGACACAGTGAATACTAATTGAATTCTGAATGTGTTTTGGATGTAGGGTGTGTGGGATCTGCTGAACGGATTAGACATGAAGCAGTAGAGGAAGAGTCAGGGATAACTTCAAGCTTTTGGCTTGGGTGATTGTGAAGAAATAATTATTATTTCATCTTGCCCTGATCCTTCTGCTTTTCTTCCCTTGCCCCACTGCTCAGTTTCCATTTATAGCAGCCGCTGTAAATGCTGACACTTCCCAGCCATAGCCACAGGAAGAAGTTCTTTTCCACATTCCTCAGCTTGGCTGTGCCTGCTGTGGACGCTTGGGACCCTGCAGCTCGTGTCCTTGCACGAGGTGCCCTCTCGGGTGAGCTGCTCACTTACAGGGTCCACAAAGCAGTGCAAAAAGAAATATGCACATTTACAGAAAATTCGCAGAAATTCACAGAAACTTTGGAGAAGATCAGCTGGCTTAGTGTGACGACGTAAGCACAGATTCAGATTCAAAGTCCGAAATAAGTATCTTCATTTCAGTGTGCTGTTTATAAGCAAACTGCTAGCTGGGCACGGTGGCACACACCTATGAATAAATCCAGCACTTGCAAGGCTGAGGCCTGAGTTAGAGGGCATGGGCTACACAGTGAGTTCAAGGATGACCAGAGCCACGCAGTGAGACCTGTGTCAGAGGAACAATAAAACTCCAACAGTAAAAAAGAATCAGGCTGGGCATGGTGACACATGCTTATAATCCCAGCACCCTTGAGGCTGAGGTAGGAAGATAGAGTCTGAACCCAGCCTGGCCAACTTAGCAACTTAGACCCTGTGGGGGAAAAAAAGACGACCCTGGATTCAATTCCTAGTACTTAAAAAAAACAAAACAAACAAACCAGGAATGGGTAGAGTGACTGTAAATTATTTGAAATAGCTCACAAAACTGTAAAATACAAAGGACCATGTGCTAGCTTCCTAACGTAGTCTGTACAGAAGGAGAAAATAAATGTAGTTTAGGGACTGCCCTGGGTAACTTGGGAACACAGCAAAAATGTGTGACATTCCTGCTGCCTTGACACAGAATTTGGCATGGAGTTACAGTTAAAATACCAACAAGCAAATGCTGCTGTTATTAAAATTAGAATATGGCGTCCAGGACTTCGAAGCATAGGAAATGTTGCTGATAACTCTAAGGTGAAGGAGGGGTCAGAAAGTATGGGACAGTATTAGGTTATTATGAGGGAACCACTTTTAAAATACTAAAACCTGAAAGGTCAAACCTAAGCCATGGAACTCAGAAACCTGTAATCTCAATTCAGACAACTTCAGTTTAAGGCTAGTTTTTTGGTTCCTTTGAGACAGGGTTTAACTGTGTAGCCCATGTTGGCCTTGAACTCAAGATCCTCCTGCTTCAGCCTCTCAAGTACTGGGATTAGATGTCTGTGCTGCCATACAGGGCAAGACTAGTTTCTAAATAATAAAACGTGAATAGAACCAGGCATGGTAGTCTATGCCTATAATTCCAGCACTCTAGGAGACTGGGATCACAAGTTCAAGCTCGTCCTAGGCAATTTAATGAGACCCTGCCTCAAAATGAAAAATAAAATGGGCTGGGGATGTAGTTCTATGTAAAGGCCCTGAGTTTAACCCCTAACATAGCAATAAAATAAAATAAACCAAACTGAACAGGAAACATCAGATGTAACCAGTAAATTGAAAAGGACCAGTCAGGAATTTGGGGAGTTAATTTTTTCATTTCACCTGAAGTTTTTTCATTAATGTTGACTCTGTCAATTCTCCTAAGAGGTGACTAGAGGCTCTGAGTCTGTTTTTATATAATTATTGTCTATTCTGTCTCTAGACATTTCTGTACCCCTACTGTGTCTTCTACTGACTTCTGTTAGCATTATTTTTATTTTAAAGACAGGGTCTTGATATGTAGCCCTGTTTGACCTTGAACTCACAGCAATCTTCCCTCAGCCTCCGAGTGCTGGGATGACAAGTGTGTGCCTCCATGCCTGACTTGAAAAAAATTGCTTTCACGAAAATTGCTTTTTAGTTAGAAAACTCGGCGGTTTCTCACCCTTAGGCCAAGTCTTCTTGCAGCTTCCACAGGGCTGTTAGCCACCCCACCCTGAAAACCTTTGCTATTCAGTTACTGCCCTGAGTCTTAGCCTCTCAGTTCTTTTTCCTCGTTATATCTTTCTGGTGTTTCCTTCCTTTCCTCCGTATCTAATTGTAGCTTTTTTTGAAAACTCAGTTCTTAGCTTTCTGCTCATCTCTTAAAGAGGACAGTGCCTGTAGGGAGGATTTGAAGCATCTGTATTTCTAGACTTTTCTTCTCAGCATGTGTAACAGATCACCCAAAACATAATGGCTGACACCGATGAAGGTTTCCACGCACTGGTTTCCAGCAGCTGGGCTGTGTGCGCTGAGGGGGAAGGAGCTGCTTCCAGGCGTCTTGCTGGTTCCCTGAGGACTGCAGGGGTGAGACACAGCTCCTTACCATGTGGGCCTCTCTGACACGTAGCGTGTTCCAGTGTGCGTGCAGGCCTCGGAGACAGCAGAGCCCGACAGCAAGACGCAGGCTCCAGTCACAGAAGTGCGGCCTGCCCCCTGGGCCATGTTCAAGTGGGTAGAACAAGTCAGTCACCCAGGCTTTATTCTCCTGGTGCCTCCTGTGCCCCGTCAGGTGGGCCACTTTGCTCCACGTTATGCCCCTGCCATGGTGCTCTGCTTACCACAGGCCCAAAAGCAATGGAGCCGACACCCAAGGACTGAAATAAATCTCTTCATTACCTGGCTGAGTCGGTCAGAGAGCAAGTTAGAGCCAACCACATGGGAGATTTTTCTGGTAACAAAAATTCCACCTTCAAGAAATGGAGCCTTGAATGTCTGTGAGGCTGCTGACAGTTCCTTGACTTTGTATGGAACAGTGTAAGGTTTCACACACTGACACCCAGATTCCCTCCACCATTATTCTCTTAACTGGAATGGACACAAGACTCAATCTCCTTACCAGGAGAAGTCATTATTCAACTGAAAAGAAAGGAAAAAGAAACCTAAATCTGTTTTGTAACAACCGTCAAGCCTGTGGATGTTTCTGCATTACTCCTGACTACACCCAGCTTTTCTCATTTTTTTACCTCCTATGCAGTCTAACAGGGTGAATGAATGTTACATTTTGAGGGTAGGTCACAAACATACACCTGACCCTATGGCAGTAAGAAATGTATTTAGAAGCTGGGTGTGGTGTTGCACACTGTAATCCCAGCACTTGGGAGGCTGAGGCTGGAAGATCACCTCATAAGGCCAGCCTGAACTACATAGTTAGATCCTGTCTCAAAAAAAAAAAGAAAAGAAAAGAAAAGAAAAAAAAGACATGCATTTGGATGACATCAGGTCTTTCTCTACAGTGACTAATCTGTAGGCTTGTAATGATCAAACCTTCACTGTAGGCAGCAGGAGGCTTTGGAATAGAGTCCAGCACCAGGAGCCTTGCCTCGTCCACAAGCTCATCACCTTCTGTGATGCCAGTAACTTCTCCCCCCAGGAAAAAAAAAGGAGTTGAACTCAGAGCTTTAACACTGAGCTCCAGCTCCAGGTCTTTTTAGTATTTTATTTTCGAGATAAGATTCTGATAAGTTGTTAACTTGCTCAGGCTGGGCTCAAACTTTCAGCCCTCCTGCCTCAGCCTCCCAGAGTGCTGGGACTGCCAGTATTGCAACACAATACTGGAATCTACTTTTCGATTGTTTTGTTTTGCCTGAGACTGTGCAAGAGCTGAGAATCTCAGCAGCAGAATCATGTGCGCTTGCCTCATGGTTCCCAGAGGGTCTGTGGATCCCCTGGGTGGGAAAGGAATGCATTCTTGGTGCCTGTGACTCCTCCTCTGCAGGGGTTTAAGGAGCAGCCTTCACATTCATGGGCTTCTGTCACTTTTCACCTTTGGATCCCAGATCAGCAAGCTCAGTTTGTTGGCAAGTGGAAGACTAGCTGAGCTGTCAAGTGGTTTATTACTGTTCTCCTTAGTGACAGTCTGGATTTAACCTGTGCTTTACTTTCTGCCTGAATCCAGCGACTCTTGTAAGTGGAAAGGAATCTGGCAAATCTGTGGAAAGTTCCTCCCTCGGGGGCTTGAGATCTGGCGGTGCAAGTCATTTGTTTCTTTTATCTGCTCTTCTCCTCCTCAGTTTCTTTTCTGCGGGCTCCTTGACTTTTCTGACATGTCCTGGTGGCCACATGTGGCCCTGCGCAGCTAATAATGTGGCCTCAGCAGATCATAAACTCTGAACATTATTTTGTGATTTTTTTTTTTTGGCGATATTTTTCATGACTCCATTTGGTAGCACTCAGTATGGACCGTGTAGGGGACAGTGCAACACTGCAGGGGAGGGCACAATGCAGTGCTGGCTCCACTCCTGCCCTTGCCACACACAGTGCAGTGGAATTCCAAGTATCAGGCGTTGCACACACTGGTGCAACTGGGTGAGTAGACACAGTGACTACAGATAATAGTATTTCAACCCACCTACACAAAGAGTAAAATTAGAAAATTTCTGGTGAGCATCCTGAGAATTCACTAAGAATCTCAATCACTTCCAACCAACCAGTGAAGCCTTAGTTTCACAAGAATATGGTCAGATATCCCACTAGTTGTATTTTTTTTCTGTTTTTCTGTTGCCTTTTTTGATGTTATATAAAAATACTTAAAAATAAGGAAGCTTCGTTACCTACATGGATGACCTGCATTATATACATTTTTAAAATTTGTTTTTCAGTTTTTATTATTATTATTATTATTATTATTATTTTGGTCCTTTTGAGACAGGGTCTCATTATGCAGTTCAGGCTGGCCTTGGGCTGACTTTGTAGCCCAGGCTGGTCTCGAACTTGGCAACGATCCTCGATCCTTGTGCCTCAGCCTCCTGAGTGCTGGGATTATAGGAGTGCACCCCACGTCTGGCTTTTATTATTATTATTATTACTGTTGTTATTTTGGTTTGTGGATTTTTTTTTTTTTTTTTTTTTTTTTTGGTACCAGGGATCCAACTCAGGACCTCGCGCTTGCCAGGCAGGTGCTTACGCCGCTGAGTTAAATCCCTGGCTCTTGTTTTGTGTTTTGAGAGAGCCTTGCTTTTTAGTTCAGGCCAGCCTTGAACTCACTGTGCAGCCTAGCCTGGTCTCAAACTTATGGCAGTTCTCCTGCATCAGCCTCCAGAGTGCTGGAATTTCAGGCATGTGCCAGCACATCTTGTGCTACATTATATATTTTACATTATATATTTTCAATGTGGTCCAAAACAATTCCTCTTCATTCAGTGCAGCCCAGCTAAGGCAAAAACTCTTTGGATCCTCATGATCTAGAGCAAGCAGAAGCTAAAGGCTAAAAGTGGGAATGGAGAGGAAAGTTGCAGAAAGACTTGAGAAAATGATGAAATGATACCATGAACAGAGGAAGTTGGTAAATTAAGGTCAGCAGAAGAAAATGAACTAAAGGGGAAAAGAGTCAATATAAATTGTCCAGGGACAATATAAAGCAGAAGCAAGAGCCACACATTTTTAGAATCTAAAACAGAAATATAAAACACTGGTCTAAGAAATATTGAAAAGGATCATTTGGTCAGCACTTACCTGCGGGTGTCCTGAGTGAAGGGACAGACAGACAACCTGGACCTCCCTTTGGAGCTGTCCCCATTGTGGGCTGCTTGCCTGAAGAAGCATATTAGGTAATTTGGCACCTCAGTTAAGGTAACAAATAGCTGATATCTTGCTTTTTTACCCCACATACTTAAAAAAAAATGCAGTGCAGCACATGTGGCTGCCAGTCACGTGGTTCATCATGCAGCTCATGAAATAAAGGACAGCTCATTTTGAGAAGTAAAACTTAACTGAGGAACTTGGAACACCTGAGATGCTATAGCACTCTGCTGTTGCATTTATAAGCAAGGAAGATGACTTCACAGGTTTCTAGTAAAATTTGTTTGAGGATGAAAACCCTGATGTGCTGCTGCTGCTGCTTTGCATATGGGGAAGAAGATGATTCCACAAGTTTATTGAAATGATGTGAGTGGAATAGCTAGCTCAGTTTTCCTGGGAAACGAATGGGTAACTCTTAAAGATTCTATGAAATAAAACACTAAAATGCCATTATGTGACAAGGATGATAACAATCTGGGAAGTCTTAAGTAATCTAATAGCCATAGATTGCTAGATAGTGACTGGGTTAGCATCAAAGCCCCAGTGAGATAATATATTTGAAAACACATTTAAAGTTCCCAGTTATTGCTATTATTATTTCATCACTGAAGTTAATAAAGTCTACCCTTTGGGGCAATTCAAAAAGGAAAAGAAAAGCAAATCCCCAGGTCCATTCTATGTTCAGTGGCAAAGAATCAAAGGAGACTATGAATGCAGCTCTTGAGTCGGTTTATTTAGAGATGGGGTGTTGCTAAGTTGCCCAGGCTGGGTTTGAACTTGGGATCCCATGTCTAGCCTTCCTCAGTGCTAAGATAACAGGTGTGCAGTGCTGTGCTGAAGTTGGTTCTGGACTGTTTGCCCTTAAGCATTTCTGTTCTTGATGATCTGTTTGTTCTGGTGTACGTGTCTCCTGGGGCGGTCTCATGCAGTGTGAATGCCCGGGATCCTGTCAGTGTGCCTCTTTCACATTCTTGTTCTCCTTAGTTGCTGCCTGGTTTTAAGCACATTCTCTAACATCACAAGCATCAGCTGCCTTGTCAGTGCTATAGGAGCTTGTGGGAGCAGCCCGGTTAAGGAGGGGCGAGGAATGCTCAGCATATGGCCAGTAGCCAGTTGCTGTCACCTCAGTGAGGAAAGGTGGTTGTCACTGGCGTTGGGATTGACTTCAGCTTTCAGGACGTGTTGGCCTCTCTCCTGCTGGGCTCTGTGCAGGCTGACAGACACCCACCTGCACTTGTCTGCAAGGATTGCAAACTCGTGATTAGTGCTGACAGTCACTTGTGTTGAAGGGTGACCTTGGTGGAGCAGTGAGGGGGGGACAGGGGTGAAGTTGATTCTGTCCTTGAACTCTGGCTGCTTCTTCATCAAGTGCTCAGAGAGCACCTGCTCAGTGCTGGGCGTTGCGAGTGCCACTGTGCTTGGATGAGCGGGTCTTCTGTGCCCTTGGGGGCTTGCTTCTGAGTGAAGGCCGCACAAAATTGTGGCCCAGTTGGGGTGACTGTTCACAGAATGTGCAGGACCCCATGCAGATGCCAGGATGACCCCGAAAGTCTTTGGCTGGGTCTGGTTATTTGGAAAGGCCAGGGAGGAGATGGGCTGGAGTTCCACCCACGTCTGGAAAAACCAGTGTCTCGGAGGATCGTGCTTTCCTTTATCTGTGTGACAGTTTTACTTACTTAAAAATTATTTCCTGGCTGTCTGTTCTTGTTCCCATTTACACTTTCCTGTTGAAAGCCACCTTCTCTGTTCAGAGGTCTAACCCTTTCTGTTTCCGTTTTGTATCTTTCTAGTTCAGTCTGCCCATTGCTGCCCTTTTTAAAAACGTTTTCCTTCCTGGCTGTATTTTCTGGGCTGGTCCAGAAGCTTGCGGTCCCTAGACCTGCCCACGTTTCCTCCTGTCTGTCCCCAGCTCTTTCCATGGGTGGGGACGGGGTGTTCAGAGTTTGCACCTCACCTGCGGTCCCCACGGGTGCTGCTCCTGGGAGCCCGTGAGCAGAGAGCCCATCTTGAACATCTTGGTATTGTTTCTTGCACGGTGACTTGGGGAGTTTTACACTTGAAATTCCCCTGTCTTCTGGAATTGAGATTTTAATCTGTTCCTGTTCTGCCCACCTCCATCCTATGTAAGTTTACCAGGAGTTACAGGAATCTTTTCAGCCCAGTGTGGTGTAATCCCAGCACTCTGGCAGGAGGCGGAAGCAGGAGGGTTGCAAGATTGAGCTCAGCTGGGCAAGACCTCTCAAAATAAATAAAAAAGGCTTGTGGATGTAGCTCAGTGTGAAGGCCATGGGTTTAATTGCGGTACTGCCACAAAAACAAAACAAAAAAGACCCTCAGAGGTTTCGTTTGAAGGTATGGTTTGATTCTTTTGCGTTTATTGCTTGCCAGCTGCACAGCGCGCTCAGCCAGCCTCAGTGTCTTTACTACTCCCCTTTGCACTGCTCTCAGCGCGCCTGGGATCCCTGGTCCATTACCCCCCGCCACACCCCTGCCCAGCAGTTTAAATCTTACACCTCCTTTAGGCTCTGGGTGAGGTTTCCTTCCCAAAGATCCCCCGCCCAAAGTCTCCATTGATCTCACACTTCTCAAAAAATAGTGTCTGCCCTTTATTCCCAAACTGTCTTCTCCAAGAAGGGGGTGGGGGCGGGGTTGTGGGATGGTTCACGCAGGATGCTCGGTGAGCGGCCTGCACACCCTGTGCCCTGTAGTTCACCTCCGCCCACCGCCTTCCCACCGAGGTCTGAAACCGCAGATGTTTTTAAAGTTTGTAAGAGTTTTTGTCTTGTTTTGAACAACTCCTTTCTGTGATTACTAGGCTGTTTCTAGGCCCTAATTTTCCTGATAAAAATAGCCCAGGCTGGTCTGGCCTTCAGCTGTTTTCAGCCCCAAGGACTAGGAGGATGGTCTGCTTGAAGGTGAAGTCTTGTGTCCCCATGCCTGAGGCCAGCAGTGGGTTACAGATTGAGTCCCAAGGGAAGAAGCCTACTTGTTCTACGTCTCACCCACCACAGTCAGTGAAGCCCCAGGATATACTCGTGTATCACTTAAACCTGCAGCACACTCGAGTTGATGTGGAAAATAAACTCTTACTTATCTGCCCGCCTCAGTGACCTGAAAGAGAAGAAAGGCTTGTAGCCAGCAAGCAGGCACACGTTCGACATCCGTCCCATGGGCTTGACGTGTAACAAAACCTTCAAAATAAAAATTTAAACTTTTAAAATTATTTTGGATCTCAGGTATGTTACAGGAGGTTTTACAGTTGTGTTTTTAAGAGAGTGTGTGGTTTAGACAAGATGAGAAATGCTTCTTTAGTGTCAGAAAACCAGGCTTTAACCACATTTCTAGATCCAGACATTTAATCAGCTTGGGGAATAGGCCATGTTAAAGGAAGGCAGCGGCAGCTGGGCGTGGTGGTGCTCGCCTGTAATTCCAGCACAGGGTAGGGTGAGGCAGGAGGAGTATGGCAAGTTCGAGGCCAGCCTAGGCTACATAGGGAGTTCAACACCAGCCTGAACTATATCAAGAGAACGTCTTGAATAAATAAGACAGCAGCTGAGTACAGGCCATAGAAGCCTGGCTGTGTAAAGGTCATTTGTTTGACCTTGGAACACGTTTAGACATTTTCATCCTTAAAAAATATTTTGCTTTCCAATTTTGCTTAATTCTGACACTTTTAAAACGTATGTCCCTCCCCCCCAAATAAATAAATAAATAAAATAAAATGTGTGTTCCAGGCTGGGGATAAACTCAGTAGCACAGCACCAGCCTGGGAAGCGCAAGGTCCTGAGTTCAATTCCTGGTACCAAAAAAAAAAAAAAAAGTATGTCCATTGTCTTCAGTTCAGAGTTGCTAAGGAAGGTAGCCTGAGAGTGAATTGTCACCACAGATAATTTATGTATAAGAAATGGTGCTTGCCTGGGATAGTTACAACCCAGAATAGTCAAATAAAACTTTTCTTTTTTCTTTTTTTGGTCCTGAGAATCAAACTTACAACCAACCTTACACTTGCCAGGCAAGTGCTCTTTCTCTGAGTTATATCCTTACTCTTTTTTCCCTTTTGAAACAGGGTTTCACTATGGAGTTCAGGCTGGCCTTGCACTCACTATGTAGCCCAAGATGGCTTTGAATTCACCAGTCCTCCTGCCTCAGCCTCCTGGAGTGCTGGGATTACAGGCTTGCACCACCATGTCCAGCCTAAAAACTTCTTGAATAAAGATATATTCAGCTAGAAAGCAGGTGTGATAACTAACACCCCTCCCTAACAGTTTACAAGTATTTCCAGAGCCATGATCTAAGCAAGTGTTTCACAACTTCATTTGCCTTTGCTGACTCCTTAGGAAGAGTGGAGCCTATCACCTCTCACCCCAGCATGCGCACACGTGCTCAGTTTACAGCCCATCCGCAGACCCCACCTTACAAACCCCATTGGAAGACAGCTCCATTAAGCTAGAACAAAAGCACCTTTCCAGAGTTTCGGGTCAGGCTGCAGTAGGCTGGGGCTTCTGTCGTATTTCATTGCTTTCCCCGCTCCATGACTTTGGAACTGTTTCTGAGGTTTTCCCAAGGGAGTCGTCCTTTAAGTTACAGAGAGAGGGCTACCAATTGGTCTTGTGACAGGGGTGTAGACTTCTGAAAGACGTTTGCCTTTTGGGCCTCCGTTACAGAAGAAAGCAGTTAACTAGTGTGCACTAGGACGGCAGCTGTGCCGGTGACTAAGCCTGGATCGCTGCCTGGGGAGGGCCACCTCTCCAACCACCACGCTCGGCTGCTCTTTGCAGCAAAATCAGATGTGCAGTTTCCCTGCACAAGACTGAGCACCTTTGTCACTAGTGACTCACTCTGGGCTGTACTGTACTCTGTCCTGTCCCCTGCTCCTGGGCCAAGTGTTCAGGTGTGGTTGGCTTTTGTTTTAGTTTATACTTTAAAGTGGCAATTCAGTAAGATTAGCCTGAAGTTTTAAAAATAAAAACTTTCATCATAATTCTGCACCAGGGCCCTTTTCAGCTGTCAGAACTTGGCGTTGGGCTCCCTTAACTGCAGATGTTTGCTTTGGTTTGAGGTGTTGGCTAACACTGGCATCATGAGTTAGCGTTTAAGATTCAGTTTTGGATTGAGTGTCTGACTTGCTTACACTGGGATATCAGAACCTTATGTTCAGTTAAAGCCAGTCTGTTGTGCAGGTGGTTGGCACGCACCTGTGGCCGGTTGGGAAGGGCATCTTGTGGCATCTCTGATAACAAAACATCACAAGTGGTAAGGTAACTCGACCTGGGAAGTTTGTCTCCTTCCAGGCCTCTCCTTAACAGAAGGAAGTCAAGAGTCTATAAATATTTTATTTGTAGTCATGAATTTAATTATTTGAGTTATATTTAAAAATTGAACCCCCTTAGATATTAGTGAATTTAAAAGCTAATCATGCATACAAATAAGCTAGAATGAGTGGATCAAATCTCATAAATGAGTTTATAGTTCCCACTCATGTGAGCATGAATTTTATTGTTTTATAATTTGTTAGTACTACTATTTCTTTTTTTTAAAGTTATGTGGTCTCTTATGTAATAGGAAACTTTCTTTTCTTTTTTTTTTTTTTTTCTTTTTTTCAACGGGGTCTTGCTATGTAGTTCAGGCTGGCCTTGAACTCACTGTGTAGCCTACATTGGCCTTGAACTCAAGGCAATCCTCCTGTCTTGGCCTCCCAAGTACTGGGATTATAGGCTTGCACCACTTGGCCTGGCATAGGAAGTTTTAAAAAGAAAACTCCTGAAAATTGTTCCTTCCCTAAGATAACGAGGTAATTAGAAGTTTGCCTATTTTTCAGTCTTGCTTTATGGCCTTTTTACTATTAATCATGTCTTTAAGTGACTGTTACCAACTTCATAGAATTTGATGTCTGTGTTATTAAATTTGACTTACATGTATTTTGGTTATAGAAATGTATACAGTTTAGGTATATATAGGAGTTACTGCTTTGAGCCATAGGATACTTTGAATAATACAGCTTAAATATTTTGTAACTATAGCATTTGCTGTCTTTTGAGTTCGAAAACTGCAAATATATGTTTCATCAGGAAAAATTTCACATACTAAGGTGGACGTAGTGGCACACACTTGTAAGCCCAGTGCTCAGGAGGGTGAAGCAGAAGGATTGCCTTGAGTTTGAGGCCAGCCTGGGCTACATAGTGAGTTCAAGGCCAGGCTGAACTACATAGTGAGTCCCTGGATCAAAAAAAAAAAAAGTAAAGAAAAGAAGGAAATCTCACATACTGTGGGAAACATCTTGCTCCCTTGTTTGTGAGTTTAGATGTTTTTAAATATACTACAGTGCTCTAAAATAGATGAAGCAAAACTGGAAAGGAATACAGAGGATCAGAAGGCAAATTAATGGTTAATTTGGAGATTTTAATACTTCTTTCTCAGTAATTGTTAGATCAAGTAGAAAATCAGGAAGGATGTAAAAGATTCAGACTCTGCCAGCTCCTTGACCTGGTAGACATCATGGAAATCTTCTTACATTAACAGCACAGGACACATTCCTTTAAGCTCACCAGAGCATGTTGCATGCTGGGCCAGGAAACAAGTGTCAGTAAATTTAAAAGGATTGAAATCATACAGAGTACGTTCCTCAGCCACAGTGGAATTAAATTAGAAATCAGTAATGGAAGCCAGGCATAGTGGTGCATGCCTGTAATCTCAGCACTCTGAGAGACTGAGATGGGAGGATCACAAGTTTGACCTGGCTGGATAGCTGGCCATGGTGGCACGTGCCTGTAAGCCCAGCTCAGGAGGCTGAGGCAGGAGGATGGCTGTGAGTTGGAGGCCAGCCTGGAGAAGTATATAACTCAGTACAGAGGCCCTGGTTCAGTCCCCAGTACCTCTAAAAAGAGGGGGGAGGCGGTACTCGGGTTGCAGCTTGGTGGCAGAGTAGTTGCCTAATATGTGCAAGGACCTGGGTTCCACCTCTTGTATAGCAAAATAGCAAAAACCACCACAAAAAAAAAATCTTGTAAATTCCATAAATTAAGCAACATACTCCTAAGTAGTGTACAAGTTGAGAAGAAATAGATACAGATTGATGGAATAGGATTAAAAATTCTACAGTAGACCCACACTCACAAGATCAATTGATTTCTCCCATATACATGTTTTAGGTAAGCACTGCTCTACCACCACTAGCATACCCTTATCTTTGATTTTTTGAAAAATGAATATACCAAAATAGTTTAGATTTAGGCAAGAGCCTTTCCCCATAAATGGTGTATTGGGATGCTTGAACTTTTATATGGAAAAAAGTAAGCCTTGACTTTTTTTTTTTAAGCCTTGACTTTTACATCACACAATACACAGAAATTAACTCAAGTGGAGCATTGACCTAAAAGTGAGACCTAAGTCCATATAACTTAGAGGGAAAACACAAGAGAAAATTCTTACAACCTCAAGATAGGTGAAGATTTCCTGAAATTCAAAAGATGAACTGTTAAGAGAAAAAAAGTGATAAATTGAACTTTTATCAACATTAACATCGTTTGCTTATTGAAAAACACTGTTAAGAAACACTGCTGTTCTTTGTTTATACAATGTATATCTGACAAAAGACTTGTATGCAGAATATATAACTTTTATTACTCAAACAACCCAACAGAAAAGTAGGGAAAACACTGGAATAGATATTTCAAAAAAGAAGACCTACAAATGGCTACAATTTAAAAAGATTCACAATGCCACAGATTAGCGTGGAGATGAAAACTAGAACCACAAGGTACACATATATTAGAATGTCTAAAACTAAGAGCATTGGTAGCACCAAGTTTTAACAGGATGAGGAGCAACTGAAATCCTCATAAATTAATATGCATTCATTGCTTGAAGGAGTGCAAAATGATACGGCCTCTTTGGAAAACATGCTGCCTGTTTCTCAGAAAGTTAAATAGGAACTTACCATATCACTCAGGAATTCCACTGCATGGTATTTATCTACCAAGAGAAAAGAAGGCTCAGCCGGGCGCGGTGGTTCACGCCTGTAATCCCAGCACTTGGGAGGCTGAGACAGGCAGATCCTTGTGAATTCGAGACCAGCCTGGGCTACAGAGTGAACTAAAGGCCAGCCTGAACGGCGTAGTGAGACCCTGTCTCAAAAAGACAAGGGCTGGGAATTTCTCTCAGTGGCCTAAGCACCTGCCTGGCAAGCGTGAGGTTGTGAGTTTGAGCCCCAGTGCTGCAAAAAAAAAAAAAAAAAAAAAAAAAAAAAGAAGGCTCGTCCATACAAAGACCTGAGCATTTTTATTCATTATTGCCGAAAATGGGAAAGAATTCAAGCGTCCACCGTTTAGTGACAAGATAGCAGAACGTGAGGTGCTGTTCTGTGTAAAACGTGACCTTCTGTGCAGTGGTGTGGGGTCTCGGAAACACCAGCTAATGAAAGGTGGTACTGTGGATTGTTCAGCTAGTTCCTCATGGTTAAAGTTTAGGTTATTTTTCTGACAAATAATTATATATTAGATGTGTTTTTAGTCTTGCTGTGTAGTCTAGGCTGGCTGCGAACTCATGGTAATCAGTGCTTAGCCTCAGCCTCCTGAGTGCTGGGACTGCAGGCATATGCCACCGTGTCCAGCTCAGATGTTCTTGAAGATAACATTTCTTGTGCCTGTGTAGAAGGTTTTTGTAAGAAAAAAATTTTAGAAGTACCATTGACAGATCAGTGAACATTTTTGTATAAATCAATTGCCAGTGTTGATTAGGTGCTTCCTGTGTACCAAGCACTATTTTCCTCATTTTACAGTTGAAGAAACTGAGGAGGCCCAGAGGGGTCTGAAAACCTGTCCAAAATCATGCAACCAATAAATTATGCAATCCAGAACAGTCTGAATCTAGAGAATGACCTCTTAGTTGCATCATGTGAAGCATGGTTCTATTTATGCATGTTTTGAGGGTGTCGTATTTATTTTCAGATCACCTGTTTGATCTTGCTCTGTGCATTACAGAAATGTCTTAATTTTAAAAAGTTGAGATAAGGCAAATGCTTACCAAATGAGTCTTTACTGAAATACTTTTACTTCTATTTCCTTTTTTTATTTTTTTTCCAAGACAGAGAGTCACTATATAGTTCAGGCTGGTCCTGAACTCATGGTGTAGCCCAATCTGGCCTTGAATTCACAGCAGTCCTCCTGCCTCAGCCTCCCAAGTGCTGGAGTCACATGCATGTGCCACCACGCCTGGCCTGAAATACTTTTAGAAATACACCATAAGGGCAACCCATTCAGGACCCCTCCTATCTTGCAGGAGCTATTCCTGTTCCCCATTTCCCCATTCCTATTCCCCATTTCTTTTTTCCAATAAATTCTCTCTGTCCTAAAGAAAGAGAGAGAAAGAAAAAGAAAAAAGAAATACACCATCAAAAATCTCACACTCAAAAAATATTTTGCTCATAGGGACATTGTTTTGATAGTATAAATACTAGAACAGTTTCATTTTTCATATAGTATCAGTATTGATCAGTAGTAAAGTTCTGGTTGACCTTAAACACTAAGTTTTGTCAGGAAGCATATACAGAGGTGACGTAGTTGTTTGTGTAAGCTTTAGGCCTGCTACTGAGCTCCTGAATCAGAGTCAGAATCCAGGGTAAGGCTGACAGATCCTAACTCAAATTCAGGTCTAAGAAAACTGGGGTTTTTGGTTATATTCTCAAATGGTAAGGGAAATACAAATGTACTTTCAATATCTCAGATACCCAGAGCACATTGATAACTCTCACAATCAGCAAGTTTGCAAAGAAAACCCCAGTTGGTTTACATATTGTTGATTGTATGAATCTCAAATATTTTCTCAACTTTCCTAAGGCTTCTAAGTAGGTAATACTCAGCCTTATCTCGGCCTGCCCAAGGCAATTCGAGCAGGGGTCCACCATCCCTTGATTTTAGACTCTGACTTCCAGAACTGCAAAACAACAAATTTCTGTTCCTGTAAGTCATTTGAGTTTGTGGTAGTTTGTTACAGCAGCCATAGAAACAAATACAGCATTCACTTCCTTTTTTGATAAGCCAGGGTTTATGGGGAATATGAAGAAATAGGATATGTAGATTTTGGAATGTGGGGAATGCTTTGTAGCAGGGCATGGCAGTCCTAGAGAAGGGCAGGAGTTAAGAGACAGTGACACGCATCCAAGCAGAAAATAAGGAGGCACCGAGGGTGGAGAGATGCACACATATTGGCAGCATACGGCTGGGGATGTGGCTCAGTGATAGAGTGCTTGCCTGGCATGCATGAGGGCAGGTTCAATCTCCTGTCCTGCCCCCCACCAAAACAAAGCAGAAACCCAAAAAGCAGAAGCACAGATGGAGACATAGCAAGCTTTTTTCTTTTTTTTTGTCTTTTCAAGACAGGGTCTCACTATGCAATTCAGGCTGGTCTTGAACTCATTTTGTAGCCTAGGCTGGCCTTGAACTCGCAGTGCTCCTCCTGCCTCAGCCTCCCAAGTGCTGGGATTACAGGCATGTGCTGCCATTCCTGGCATTATAGCAAGCATTTTTGATGTGATTGATGGTGTAGATCAAGAGAAGGGAGAAGGATGAGCCAGGGGTGATTTCTCAGTTTCTCTGGGGACATTAACTGAAGAAGTATGCCATTCAGTGAAAGAAAGAAGAACCAGGGAAAGGTGAGAAAAAAAGCAGATAAGCTGTTTGAACTGTTGGGTTTGCTGTGCCTGTGCAGATTTACCTCGTTAGTTTTATAGGTCTGAGGCTCTGGAGAAGTCTGGACCACAGTGGTCAGCCTGAGATTAAAATGCTGTCCCCTGGGAACTGAACAAGTTATGTGCAGCAAGGATAGTGCTGGTGGCAGAAACTGACAGGAGGACCGAAACCCAAGCCACCCACAGAGGAATGAGCAGAAGAAATGGAAGGAGAAAGAAAGAGGAGGAAGGTAACCAGAGGACAGTGATAGTTCAGAGACAAGGAGGAACAGAGCTTCAAGATGATAATATCAGACATTGTGGAGAAGCCTTGTTCGGATCAGACCTGAAGGACATTTATCATTTTTATTTAAAAAGGAAGGGGAGCAGTTCGGAACTTTGGGATGACCTCAGTGGCGCTGTGAGAGCAGATGTCTAAAGGCAGCGAGCTGAGTTTAGTGGAGGTGGTAGACAGGGACCACACACCGGCACCTTTGGTCTCTGTTAACTTGTGAGCCATTCAGACATCTTACTCAAGTGGAGATTCTGAATCCGTAGGTCTGGGTGGATCCCCAGATCCTGCTTTTCTAGCAACCTCCTAATCAGGGAGTGCTGCAATGCTGTGGATGACCTAGACTCGCCTTTATCCAGGGTGTACACCTAGGCACCCCAGAACACTGTAGCAAACTCACAAGGGTGCTGTCGAATATTTTGAAGTTTCAAGGGCAGTATACCAACACTTGTTGGAGGCTACATTTGATCACTGTGTTCCTTCCGGTGATGTCATCTCTCTGTGAAGCTGAATTTTCAGTACTTGGTCTGACAGAAAGTTTTTCCCACCTGAAAATCAGTGTGGAACAGGAAACGAGGTTGTTGGTGTCTAGTATGATTCCAAGGTTTGGAAAGTTGAGCAGTGTCCAGGAGGCACTAAATTGTAAGGGGTTAAAAACTAAGTGATTAGGCCTCTTCTCGTTAATGAAAGTAACTATTAGATATTTCTTCTGGCTTGAGAGTGCCATGGAAAAACTATAGAGACATTTAAGGTGCTATAAGCCAAGGAAATTTGAAACCGTGGACAGGTTCTTCACAGAATCCTGTCTGTGGAGGTAAGCAGGGCGGGAAAGAGGGTGTTAGCTGAGAGCAGAAAAGAGGAGGGTTCATTTAAAAATAGACAGTCCAGCATATGCTGTGGAAGCCGGCCACCCGTGGAGAAGCTGATGTGGAAGACAGGGGAAATAACGGTATGGACTTAGAGTATGATCTGGGAAGAGATGAGACTGGATGTGATCAAGAACCTGCTGCTCTAAATACTGCCCTCAGACCAGTGGCATTGTTTTATTGGGGAAAAAAGGGAAACCTTGAGCTAGCTACTTACTGAATCTGAATATGCATTTTTAACAATGTCGCTGGGTGATTCATAGGCATATACTATTCCAGTGGCCTTGTGAGGCACAAACTTAACCTTCCCTAAGAGGAAGAACAGCTCTTTTTATCTGGTGCAGCACTCTGCTGGGTATCTCCTACTCCAGCCATTCAACTGAGGGAGTCAGGTGATGAAGGTGGTTTAGCCACAGCAGGAAACCTAGGGGTAAGAAGATGAGGAAGTTTCATCTGGTCATCTTCAGCATCTAAGGTGGATCGAAAACATCTCCTTCTAGTGAATTAGAAAGTTGAGTCAGCCAGGCATGGCTGTAGACTACCCCAAAATGAAAAAAAAAAGTGGGAATGTAGTTCAGTGGAAGGTCCTGTGATAAACTCCCAGTACTGGGGGGGGGGGGGGGAAATAGATAAGTTGGAGCTAAAAACTTGGCTGGGAGAGGTGAGTCATAGAGGTTTTGAAACAGCCATTTTGAGCACTATCAACAAATCTGATGAGGAACATGGAAACTGCCAAGAAGTTCTGAAGATCACACTGAGGTCAGGGACAACTTTTAGTTTTGTCACTTTTTCCAGTGGTGCTGAGTAGCTTGGGTGGGGAAGCTGCAAAGATCAGATTCATCTAAAATTGTGAGTTTGCAGGATGAGGTTAAGGAGTAAAGAAGTTAGCAATAATCTGTTCTGGATGTGGAAGCAGAGCCACAGGTGGGCAAGATGAGGAGGATGGGCACCCCTTGGGGGGCTCATGAAAGGCTGGAGCTCCCTGCCCTTGCTTTTATCTGCCAGGGGCAGGAAAATTTCTTTCCTGTTCAGCTGTACAAAGCGCACAGCAGCTGCGCGTAGGGTTACTTAGATAGCGGGTGAAGTTTCAGTCTGGGATGACTCTTAGGATTCTAGAGTAAGAGACGGCAGGGGATGTGTATTATATGTTACCGGGAAATGGGCTTCCACCAGATGTTCTTTGAAAGGAGCTCTGGTGTATTCTGAGTCACTGGCTCAGATTTAGTTCTATGGTTATGGTTATGGTTAGGGAGTTCTTCTGAGTCACCAGATACAAGATCTTCTCACATGGAAATGGCCGAAACAGAACAGAAGGTCCTGCAAGTGGGTGTGTACAAGCCATAGACATTCACCAGTAAAGTGTATTCCTTGGCTCCAGCTATTAGAAGCTTAGAGCCACCAACAGACTCGGACCAAATCGGAACCCAAAGCTTTTCCTTTCTGTGCCGGCCACGTCTGGTGTACCCTGTTCACGAAGCAGCAGTTGGGCCATCACGGTTCAGGGTCGCATTCTGGAAACACACAAGAAAGGGGGCGTCTCTTCCCAGGGCTGCCACAGAAATCCCGAGTCGAGCCCATTGCTCGGATGGGCTTGGCCAAGTGCTCTTTCTGTTCTGTTCTGTTCTCGTTTAAGGTAGAGTCTCAGTAAGTTGCTAAGTTTGCCCAGGCTGAGCTTGAATTTGTAATCTGCCTGCTTCAGCCTCTCAGAGTGCTATTAATTACAGGTGTTTAACACCATGTCCAGCTTACATGAGGCGTTTTGCTGAGCATGTGCTTAGTTGCAGAGACTATAAATGGGAGAGGAGACCTAGAACAGGACCAGAAATCCCAGTATCCTGCACCCTCAGGCTGGCTGACTTCTCAGCTCTGTGGCCATTCCAAGCCCCTTGTCTTTCAGTGTAGTGGGAGAGTGGTAGTTGTAGACTGTGAAGATACATTGAGATCAGAGAGAT
>RJWT010006943.1:0-28319 GCA_004365215.1 Cuniculus paca | reverse complement strand
GTGATTAGGAGGAGCTAGTTTTACCTTCTGATTTTAAAGTCGATTAAAAGGGGAAATTTCATTGTGGATACTTGGATAAAAAAGCATGAAAAACTTTCTGTAAATAACTATTAAATGTTCCTTATCTCTGCCCAAACAGCTGCTCGTAGACATTTATTAACAATTTCATTTCTGTTATCTTGTGGAATACAGTTTTATTTGCATTGCATGGTTTTGTGTGTGTGTGTGTGCGTGTGTGTGTGTGTGTGTGTGTGTTTTAGACACTGGATTTGTTTTAAATATCCCTTTCCCTTTTTATACTGAGAGATTTCTGAGAAAGGAAATCTCTATTTTTCAATTTAATTTACCCAGGTCTCTAACAATTACTTGAAATTAATCTTTTGTTGAATGAACAATAAAAACTAGACATGTGTTTCTCCCCTCTGCTCACCCAGCTCTATCACAACAGCCTCCTAGCTGCTTCCTAGAGAAGAGCCAGGCTTGTTCCCTGGCTAAGGCGTTGGTACTTACCCTTCACTCTGCCTCAGGTGCTCACCCCTGAGTATTCATAGGGTTTGCTCACTTCAGAGCAAGCCCCTATTCATAAGCTCTGCAGGGAGACCTCCATGACAATTCTACCCAAAGTATCTTCCATATCTGTCTCTTTCCTCTGACCCTTTCTTATGTATATAAGTGCTACATATGTATACTCTCTAATACTACTTCCTGATCTGTATCTAGCCTGCCCTCTTGCTCAGTACACACCAAAATCATTAAGGGCAGGAGTTTGTCTTGATAATTACTATATCCTCATGATCTGGGAGAGAGTTCCTGAACAGCAGCACTACTGACAACCTGGATAATTCTTAGTGCTGGAGGCTTCTCTGTGCATTAGACATTTGGCCTCATCCCTGGGCTTTCCCTGCCAGATGCCAATAGTATCCTTCTCTCCAGGTGTGAAAATCAAAAGTGTCCTATGGAAGAAAAACTCACCCCCAGTTAACAACCTCTGACCTAGTCAGATGCCTAGACTGTCGCATCTGTTGAATAAATGATACCTCACTATAAGATGTAATAAAGTGTATCATGAGTGGGGCCCACAAGCCACGTTAGTAGAGAAGGAGAAATGTTTTTTTTTTCGTGGCACCAGGGATTGAACTCACGACCTTGTGCTTGCCCGGCAGGCGCTTAGACCACTGAGCTAGATCCCCAGCCCTGGTGTTTTTGAGACAGGGTCTCACTATGCCATTCAGGCTAGCCTTGAGCTCACTTTGTAGCCCAGACTGGTCTCGAACTCACAACGATCTGCCTGTCTCAGCCTCCCAAGTGCTGGGATTACAGGTGTGAGCCACCACGCCCGGCTAGAAGGAGAAATTTTGGAAGAGACGTCAGACTGGCCACCCTGGGATCTGACAGGACTGCCCAGATCTCAAGCCAAAAAGGAGCAAACTGATGGACACCGGGTGGTCAAAGCACAATCATGAAGAGCTGTCACTTCCTCATTCTCTCTTTACCAATGATCTGAGAGGAATCTGAGATGAAACAGAGACGCCCACAGTCAATGAGATACCTGTAAAACCACTTTTCATCACTACTGTTGTGAATTCAATTCCTCTTGGAGTTTGGCCTAGCAAACACAGTTATTAAATAAATAAAATGCACCATTGTCCAAAATGTTTAAGACTTAGTTGTTTCCTTCCTCAAACCAGAAGAAAGTGTACTGATGTAGAATCAGCTAACTTCTGCATCCCAAGTGATACAAGCATTATGTAGTTTTGAGATAGGAAAAGTTCAGCAAGCTAGAATGTGAGCACCCAGAGTCAGAGAAAGCAGCTCCCCCAACAGTGGCCCTGAAACTTGAATGTAAAGATAACTTAGCAGTGAATAACTGACACACTACGTCACAGACAGATTCACAGACATGAACTGCAGTTTACTCCTGAAAAGAATTGATACTGAACTCCATTTTAAATTGCACTTGTTCATGTAAATTATGAAAGGTAGGAAATGCTATTTAAAACAGTTTTATACTTCTGTACTCTGATGATCACAGAAAATATTTCTATTTAAAACTGTTATGACACCTAAGGGCTACATCTGACTCAAATGATTGTTTTTAATTTTCAAAAACTGAATCCACGACCCTTGATTTCTCTACCTGATACCAACATCATTAGACACATACACAGTTTGTTTCTTAGTCTGTTGTAAGTTCTCTCAACTCACAAGAATGGTTTTTCCTGCCAACCTCTTCTATTGTGAGTCTATGCCAAAAAAGGCATAACATGAATTTTTATTATTGTGGAAAACACCATGCACCCAAACTAATTTAATTATCAGCTAAAATAAATCAAACTTCTTTAACTTTTATGACCTGCTGCATTTTTAATTATGCCAAAGTTAATTTGCTTTCTGATATCTAAAAGAACAAAGATCTTCTGCAGATAGTTAAAATGCAATTAAACTAAACCAATAAGAATTAACATCTGCTACTGCTACAGCAAACAGAACCACTAAAACGACATCTGGGATTTGGAGGCAGATTTATTTACTTCAACAGACACTGATCGAGATCATTCCCAGAATATCAGTCCCTGATCTCTGGTGGTCTAGGGCTTATATGAGATAAGCAAGCAGGAAGTACAGAGGCAGAATGGTATGTCAGTTGGGGATTGGCTTACACAATGTGCATTATAGTGACCAGCTATGCATCACAGTGACCAACTGTTTCTAAGAGACCAGAAGAAGCAATCAGAAATGAAGAAGGCACTATCTCCTAGGCAACTAAGAAACTGAAGTATACTGGTTGGGGGGAGGCAGGGGCATTTTCTGTTGCACTGCAATAAACATTCCCAAACAGAAGTGGCCAACATCAGAGGGACTGGTGTCAAGATATTTGAAGAAAAAACCAGATTAACGAACTTGGAAACAACCTTTGAAAATGGTAGATGCACCTTGAGGGCATACTCTTAAGTGAAATAAATCAGACACACACGTGGACAGACCACATGGTTTCTCTGGTGTGAGAAACTAAAATCGTAAATAAGGACCAAAATGTGTAATAAATATTGTGAAATAGGAAGAAAATGTTCAAATGGGGAGGGGTCCTGGAGGGTGGGAGGAGGGGAAAAGGAAAAAAATGAGAAAAGAAGGAAAAAATGGAAACAAAGCTTTTGTAAATAAGGAAGGGAAAAGGGGCTGAAGGGAGAGTAGAGAAATGGGAAAAAAAGAATCAAGACATGTCATATACAGATTCAAATTTCTTATGATGGATGTGAACATTATGTATACCTAAATGTACCAAAAAACAATTAATAAAAAAAAACTTTGAGGTTACCATTGTTATGTTCTTATAGTAAGACCCACAGAAATTAGGAGTTTACAAAATTCAGGTTTAGTGCATGAGTACACAATGAGATCATGCTTTGTTTCACTCCCAGAATACCACTCTCCATGCAAAATATCATATTATTAAAGAAATTTTAATTTCTAGTATCACTGTGGGAACCTATTCTCTTCAAAGTGATAGTGCTGGATGCCCTATCTCAGCAAGTCATGATCTCCTTGGAGATGGTTAGAGAAGGTAGGATTAGTGCTCAGACAAAGTTTAAGCTGTATTAAAGGGAACTGATGCGATCCTTCATTTAAGGAATTAGGACTGATTACCAAGCTTTGATAAAACTCTCTGGAATGTAGGACACTAAGGATGGGAAGGCTGAAAAAGATGTACATTAAGTTGAAAAGAAAACAGAAGTGATGTCACTGTGCAACACCCTCAGTCCAAGGCATGTTGAGGATTCTGGAAGATGTTTTTTTTAGTTTGTTTTAGATCATTTGAGAGAAGTTTAAGATTTGGGGGCATAGTGAAGAATAATAGTAGCGACAACCTTAATGACAATACTAGCTTATGGGATGTATGCTGTGATGACACATTTTATTAACTCACTTATTCTCCACAACCCAAAGCTAATCTCCATCATTACCCTCACTGGGAAGATGAGGACATGGAGGTCTACACAAGAAGAAGTGAACACTTAACGCTATGCCTGTCCTTCAAGTCCTCTTGAGAAATTTCACCCAACCTTCAGGTAAGAATGAGTCTTATCTTGGAAATACTGTAGCTGAAACATGGAGAGGGAGCTGTTTTGTATTTAAACCTGACCAACAAGAAGGAGCTGGCTGGGGAAGTAGAGGAAGCACGCAGCTGAGGAGCAAGTGTTATCATCCAACAGCACAGAACAGTTTGGAAGGAACTGGACTCGGTCATTCATTTACCACAAAACAACAGAAAAGTGAGCTAAAACACAAACACACATACACACTCACACATCCCACATGAAAAGAATGAACTTGTGATGAGACAGTGTGAAAAGGGAGATGATTAAAGAGAGATGGGAGGTGTGAAAAAATAAAATGGGGAGCTGACAAAGTTATTATCACAGTTTTTAAAAAAAGGAAAAAAGTCAAATAAGTACATAGGGAGCTTTGATGAGATAAAACCTTAATGATCAGATAAAAAAAGATGGTGCGGGAATAAGAACAAATAAAACAAGGGAATGAACCTTGAAGAGTAATATTATAAATACAAAGACTTGAAATGTAGACTTGTGCAGAACACAGAGAACAAAAGGGCTTTCAAAAAAGACAGAGCCATTCTGAGGTATGCAATGGTATTTTTATTGGAATTACATTAAATCTGTATAACAGTTTTGAGAGTATGGCCATTTTCACTATGTGGGTTCTTTCTACCCAAGAGCAAGGAATATCTTTCCATTTTCTGATATCCTCTTCGATCTCCTTTTTCAGAGTACTGTAGTTTTCAATGTAAAGATTCTTTACTTCCTTTGTTAGATTCCGAAGTATTTCTTTTTTTGAATGCTGTTGTGAAGGGCATTGTTTCACTAATTTCTACTTCCATGAGTTTGTTATTTGTGTGTAGGAATCCTACTGATTTTTGCGTGTTGACTTTGTATCCAGCTATGTGACTGGATTCGGTTATTAAATCTAGAAGTCTTTTGGTGGAGTTTTTGGGGTTTTTTATGTAGAGCATCATGTCATCTGCAAATAATGATAATTAACTTCTTCCTTTCCTACTTTTATTCCTTTTGTTTCTTTTTCTTGTCTAACTGCTCAGGCTAATGTTTCCAGAACTATATTGAATAAGAGTGGTGAGAGTGGACATCCTTATCTTGTTCCTGATTTTAGAGTGAAAGCTTTCAGTTTCTGATCATTTAGTATAATGTTGGCTATTGGTTTGTCATACACTAGTTTTATCAGATTGAGATAAAGACCATCTCTTCCAATTTTCTGTAGGGTTTTATCATAAATGAGTGTTGGACTTTGTCAAATGTTTTTTTCTGCATCTATTGAGATGACCTTGTTATTTTTGTCTTTGGCTCTGTTGATATAATGTATTACATGCATTGATTTGTGTATGTTGAACCATCCCTGCATTGCTGGGATGAATCCCACTTGGTCATGGTGTATGATCTTCTTGATGATTTGCTGCATTGTTTGTTAGTATCTTATTGAGGATTTTTGCATCTATGTTCATTAGGGAGACTGACCTCACAGAATTAGAGAAAACAATCCTAAAATTCATGTGGAACCAGAAGGACAAAAACAACCCTGGGCAATAAATACAAGGCAGAGGGCATCACAATCCCTGACTTGAATTCATACTATAGACCTACTGTGATAAAAACAGCATGATACTGGCAAAAACAGATCCAAGGGTCAGTGGAACAGATTAGAAGATGCAGAAATAACTCCAAACATGCTCAGTCACCTCATCTTTGACAAAGAAGCCAAATACGTTCACTGGAAGACAGCTTCTTTAAGAAATGGTGCTGGAAGCTGGACGTGGTGGCACACGCCTGTAATCCCAGCACTCGAGAGGCTGAGGCAGGAGGATCCTTGCAAGTTCGAGACCAGCCTGGTCTACAAAGTGAGCTCAAGGCCAGCCTGAACTGCATAGCAAGACCCTGTCTCAAAAAAAAAATAAATAAATAAATAAAGAGTGCTGAAAAAACTGACTTTCCACATGCCAAAGACTAAAGCTAGACCCTTGTCTTTCACCATGTAACAAATTAAAATAAAAATGTTTCCCAAATAACTAAAAGCATCATACTACAGCTATATATGCACATTCATGTTTATAGCAGTACAGTTTGTAATAGCTATATTTTAGAAACAACTCAAGTGCCCATCAACAGTTGAATGGAGAAAAAAGACATTTTTTATACAATGTAGCACTGCTCAGACATAAAGGATAAACTTGAGACATTTATAGCTAAATAGATGAATCTTGAGACCATGCTTTTAAGTGAAATAAACTGGACACACAAGTGTAAATATTGTATTGTCTCACTGGTGTGGGAAACTGAAAGTGTAAATAAGAACCAAACTGTACAAGAGATGTGGTGAAATGGGAAGCAATTGCTCAAAAGGAAAGGGGAACTGGAGAGGGTGGAGGCGGAAAAGGAAGGAAGAGACAACAAAAAATGAGAAAAGAAGGATAAAATGGAAGCAAGTCTTTATAAATAAGCAGAGAAAGAGGGGCTGAAGTGAGGGAAAGGGAATGGGAGAGGGGAAAAGACAAATCAAAGTATATTATGTACAGGTACAAATTCCCTATGAAGAATGTGATCATTGTATATACCTAAATTGTACCAATAAACTTAATTAAATTTAAAAACAAAAAAAGATGGAACCAGCAAGGCACAGTCACAGCTAATACAAGGCTGAGGCAGGAGAATCACTTGAACCCAGTAGTTCAAAACCAGCCTGGCAACATAGTGAGACCTGGCCTCAGATAAAGAAAGGGAAGGATGAGAGGAGTGAGGGAGTGGTAGAGACACAGGCAAAGGGAGAGGGAGAAAGGGAGAGGGAAAGAGAGAGGGAGGGAGGCGGAGGGAGAAGGAGAGAGGGAGAGATCTAGAACCGCACGTGGCAAGAGGACTCAGGATACCTACATAAGCACAAAGTGAATGCATGAGTACAAAGAAATGAGCCAAAGTCTAGTATTAATCATCACATAGGTACTTTGAGAACCAAAAGAGAGCAAAGCAATCATTGCTAACATGTGCCAAACTTACTATTCCCTTTTCTTTGTTAATATTGGAAGACTGGCACAGAAAGCGAAATCCACAAACGGTACTGTAGTCGTCAGTGGAAAAGTTGCAGAAGGATGGAAAGTGAATAGAACAACCAACCAAGGACTTTGGTGTTTCGCTGTTTTATACAATCAGTGATGTTTCTTCCTGACCCTGTTCAAAGTATATTTTTACCGCAAAGACTTAAAGACAGACATAGAAGGCAAACTAATCCACTACGTAACATAAAGCAGAGGACAACGCACACATGGGACAATAAATTAAAGGCTGAAGAAACAGTTGATAGAAAACCAGGTTTTTTGCTTTCGTTTTTGCTTTTGTTTTTGTTTTTGTTTTTGCCTACTGGGGATTGAACCCAATGTCTTCACACTGGACTACATCTCCAGCCTTTTTGTTTTTGATTTTTATTTCGAGACAGGGTTTCATTAAGTTATTAAGTTACCCAGTCTGGGCTAGAACTTGTGATCCTTCTGATGACCTGCCAGAGTGCTAGGATTACAGGTGTCTGCCAAAACACCCTGCTAAGAATGATTTTTATAAAAAAGAAATAGGACTTTAACTGATTCTACATTTCTCCAGGACAACAACAATATCTACAATTCTGTCTCGCAGCCCAGATGATGGAATTGTAACCCATTAACGATATCAGTGAGTACATAATACATCCAATGCTCCTCTTATAAGGCTTGTACAAGATATTTTCATGACACAGACTTCGAAGTCATACAGCAAGTTAAGGTCTTAAGTTGGAGGTAGACTGGAAGTCTACTATGTAAAAATGAAGTATAAAATATGGATAGAGTATCTTAATCAAGTAAATTCCATTATGCAGTAATGTGTTAACTTAAACCTATTGGGAATTTCTACTTTCTAATAATAATTATTTATAACAGATGACAGTGAATAATGACATGATTACAAAGTGCTTTCCAGAATTATCTAAGATTAAAGGTTTTCTTTTTTATAAAATCATGGATTGAACCAAATAGTTACCAAATCTAACATAATACGTCAATACTTCACAATGGTAAATGTCTAATTAAACTTATATCTAAATTACAGGGTTTTGCAATTTGGCAGTTCCTCAAAAACTAAACATGGGACTTCTAGACGACCCAGCAATTCCACTCCTAGGTAATACCCAAAAGAATTAAAAGCAAGAACTTGAACCGACACTTACACATCAATTTTCATAGCAGTATGAATCACAATACTGCTATGAAGTCAAAAAGTGGAAATAATTCAAGTTTCCATCAATGGATTAAAGGGTAAACAAAATGTAGTGTGTAACCTGAACAACTACTTCTAAGACAACAATATTAAATTTATTAACTAGTGTTGATTTCTTACTATTATTTTGTTCTGTTTTTGTTTTTGTTTTTGAAATTCTGTATTATTTCTATCCTTTTTGTTTTGTTTTTTAAAATAAAAAAAATAGAACATTGTTTGATGTAAAAATCAGTGAAGTTTTGATGTATGCAACAACATGAATAAGTCTTAAAAGCAGTGTACCAAGCAAAATAAAGACAAATATAAACAAACAAATATTGTATGATTCCGTTTATATGAAATGTCTAGAATAGGTAAATTCATTAAGGCAGAAAGTGGATCAGAGATTGCCAGGACTAAGGAAAGAAAAAGTGCACAGTTACTGCTTGACAGCTACAGTTTCTGTTCAGGTAAGGAAATGGTTTTAAAAGTAGAGGGCTGATAGTGACATACCTGTATGAATGCAATTACTGTCACTACACTGAACACTTAAGAATGACTAACATGGCAACTTTCATTTATATATTTAACACAATAAAAATTACATTATTTCAAAACTCATATAGATGAGAAGCTTTGGTCTGTGTAATCCTAGGTAAATTTCAACCTGTTCATGATTCAGTTTCTTCATCTATAAAAAAGAATGAAATCAGTTGTCAATGCATGAGACCTAGAGCAGGACACCTGACCAGAACTTGTAATGGGGAAAAGTAAATCCTCTGTATAAATAAAACTATTTGATCTTTCACTACCTTGTTTATACTAATTCCTAAGTTTTTATTTTTGTTGATGCTATTGTTAATGGTAATAATTTCCTAATTTCTTTTTCATTGAGTTTATTGTTGGCCTACAGGAACACTATTCATTTTTGTGTGTTGACTTTATATCCAGATATGCTACTGAATTTGATTATTAATTCTAGAAGTCTTTTGGTGGAAATTTTGGGTCTTCTATGTAGACGATCATGTCACCTGAGAATAATGATAATCTGGGCTTCTTCCCTTCCTATATATATCTCTTTTATTTCTTTCTCTCACCTAAATGCTCTGGCTAATGTTTTGCAAACTATATTGAACAGGAGGGTGATAGTGTACATCTTTGTCTTGTTCCTGACTTTAGAGGGAAATCCTTCAGTTTTTCTCAATTTAATACAACATTGAAAGAATGTCTGTCATCGATGACTTTTATCGGATTGAGATAAGGTCCTTGTATATCTATTTTCTTCAGGCTTTTAAAATCACGAGTGGATGTTGAATTTATGAAAGGTTTTTTCTCCACCTATTGAGAAGATCAAGTAATTTTTATTCTGGCTTCTGTTTATATGGTTTTGTTTGTTCGTTTTGTATCAGGAATCAAACTGAGGACCTTGCACTTGCCAGGCAGGCTCTGTGTTCTGTTTATATGATGGATTACATTTATGGACTTGTGCATACCTAGCCAGCTCTGCATCCCTGTGATGAAGCCAACTTGGTGCTGATGTATGAGTTTTTTATTCTTTTTTGTGTTCTGTTTGCCAGCATCTTGTGAGAATTTTTCACCTACATTCATTAAATACATTGGCTTGTAGTTCTCTCTTTTAGTTGGGTCTTTTTCTGGTTTTGGAATCAACATAACGCTAGCCTCCAGGAATGACTTTGAAAGTACTCCTTCCTTTCCCATTTCATTAAAATACTTGAAGAATACCAACATTAGATCTTCCATAAAGTTCTTGTAGAATTTGGCAGTGAATCCATCAGAATCTGAATTTAGTTAGTAGTTTTTTGTTTGTTTGTTTTGTTTTTATTTTTTGGTACCGGAAATTGAATTCAGGATCTCTCGCTTGCCAGGCAGGCACTGTGCCACTGAGCTGTATCCCTGGCCAGTTGGTAGTTTTTAAAAAATTACTTCTTCAGTTTTATTGCCTGTTATCAAATTATTCTGGGTTTTTACATCTTCTTGGTTCAGTTTTGATATTTCATATTTATCTAGGAATCTATCCATTTCTTGTGAATTCTCCAATTTATTAGAATACCAGTTCTCAAAGTAGTTACTAATAATCTGGATTTTGAAGGTGTCCATTGTGACTTTGCCTCTTTCATTTCTAGCTGCACAAATTTAGGTCTTTTGTTTCTCTTTTCTTTTCTTTTTTTTGTAAGATTGGCTAGGAGAGCTGGGCATGGTGGCACACGCCTGTAATCCCAGTACTCAGGAGGCTGAGGCAGGAGGATTGTTGCAAGTTCGAGATCAGCCTGGGCTACAAAGTGAGCTCAAGGCCAGCCTGAACTGCATAGTGAGACCCTGTCTCAAAAAGACAAAAAAAAAAAAAAAAGAAAGAAAGAAAGATTGGCCAGGAGTCTCTCTACTTTGTTCAGTCTTTCAAAAAACCAGCTCTTCAATACACTGATTCAATTTTTTTTAAGTACCGACTTCATTAATTTCTGCTCTGATATTTATTTATAATTTCTTTCTTTGTACTAGCTTTGAATTTGGGGTATCCTTGTTTTCTAGGACCATTAGCCACTATTTTAAAAATCAACTAAAATTTTATGCTCATCAGTGAGAACCAATCCATGTAAATTTTAATTCCTAATAGTATTAGAAGTTGTCAGTTGCAGAAAGGCATTCGAATTAATAAATAGTCCCCTAAAATGTAAACAATCAGGAACAAGACCTAATGGAGCAGCAGGGTCATTGGAAAGAGGTAGTAGTCATGAGAAGAGAGGAACACCATAAACAAACTGAGCCCTAGTAGTGAGGCTTATGAAGTTGGTAGATCATGTCATCTCATCAATTAAAGAGCAGCCTGAGAATCCAACCCAGCTCTTTAGACTTTCTTCAGGTTTGAACCCTGAAATCCTGTGACTTGCTACTAGACACTGTCATTCACAGAGCAAAGACTTGAAATGCCTGTGTTCCAAGTGTAACTGATTTTTACAAAGGAGAATATTGGATAAAATGAGAGAATGGTGAATGGCAAAGCAGATGCTTGGTGTCCTCATCTTCATGTATCACATGCAATAAATAAATACATAGGGTTGTTTTGAAGTTCTTTATTGCAGTTGTTGCTTTGCTTTTATTAGTTTCATTCTGTTCTGTTTTATTTGATTCTTACTATGTCTGAAGGTATCTGCAGCTATTTTAAAGACGAGGCATTATGGTAACCATTGTTGATTTCGTATTGTTTTGAAGTCCTGTGTCACACTGGTTTGTTTTTATTGGCTTTATTCTGTTTTATTTTGCTTGATTTTCTTCTCTTTAAAATAAAAATAAAAATAAAAATAAAAAGCCAGGTCTTAGGTCAAGGTATAAAATGTTATCCAGTGAATCCCCTGCAAGCATTCCTTTGATGCCCCCTCTCAATACTCTTTTATCATTTTATTTTCTTTTTTTCCTGCAAAAATTTTCTATCAGAGGACTTGAAAAATTAAGTGAGATAAAGGTAATTATGCTTTCCAAACCTATTATGAATGATAGGTAAATGTTCATTTCCCTCCTACCCTCATCTCTGGACTTTATTGAGATTAAAAAGTTAGCAATTAGAAAACTTTAAACTCATACTAGATTAGGGATTCTATATGTTCAGTGAGATTTATATCAGACCTGTGAGTTCAGAGAGAAACAATGTTTTTTACAACTTCTCAGATACTAATAAATAAACCATTTAGCTCAAGACTATTTTAGGGAGTAGAAAAAGGGAATAGGCTCCTTTTAAAAAAGAACTATCAGATGTCAAAGGAGTAAAAAAAAGAAAAAATACGTAAATCCCATAGACAAATAGTGGGCATAAGTAGAAAAACTACCCAAACCCAAAGTCCGAAAGAAAATTAGTCCAAAACATTATTAATCACATTAGAACGGTAACATAGCCAAATGCATCCATCTACGATGATAAAACTAGCATCAAAAGAATAATTAGTGAATGTTATAAGGAGCAATAAAAATGTCTGGGCTGATTAATGTTTTGAAGTGATCTTTAAGAGTGGGAAAACTGCTGATAAAATCCATTTTAAGAGTTACTTTCTTTTGTATTATGGTAATGAAACTACTTAACTTTTGCAGCACCTTTTTCATACAAGCCGAATTAAAAATACAACACAATCAAGGCAAGGAAAGTTCTAGTTCCTGCTAGTCTGCATCCCACCCCCACCCCCACAGTGTCTCAGAGTTGAAATTTTAGGTTGCAATTACAGTTTTCCCCATTGGAGTCCCCTTGGGGTTTTGCCAGCAGCCCACAGCTGCCTTAATCCTCCATACCGGTTAGCATAACGATGACATATGTAAAACCACACTCACCACCAGGATGAAAAGAATGCATACCTCGTTCAAATTTTAACCGCTGATAAAGTTGAAACTGATCCACAGGTACCAAACAGGCAATCTGAAACCAAAGACATTAGAGAGATGAGATTTCAGTCATCACTGGGACCTGAGTTACCAGCCCTTTATGACTTCTCTCTCTGGCTTTGCTTGCTATGTTCTCCCTCTACCTCTTATTTGTAAACACCTTTTTCTGTACATTGCTCACTGCAGCAATTTTTAAGCAGCTACCAACCCCAGATAACCAAATTTTATTATTTAGACTTCCCAAGTTGTGGACATGCGTGAAAGATGCTCTTTTTTCTTTCTATATTCATTTTAAAAATTTAAAGACTGTAGTTCTATCTTTGGACCCTTAAAAGCTAAGGTCGAGTAGACAGTGCCTTAGGAATTATGAAAGCCTCACTTGTCACTTGGAAAATAGTAACTTCTAAACAACATAAAATATCTTCTGACAAATCACTTCTTAGAGGTCTCAGCTATCACACATTGCGTTTGAGACCCAGACAGAAAAGAAAAGCCTAAGATATTTCACATGGCTAGCCTCTAAATTTTCCATTTTACATAGTAAAATGAACTAAAGGTTTATTAGTAAGCAAAAATGATTCAAAGTTGAGTGACCGATATTTCAGATTAATTGTTCTAAATTATACTTCGAAGGCTGATACAGGAACAACTAACTGATCTTTGACTGGTATTCTAAAAATATTAATTTCATTGACGTCAAGATATAAATGCACTGATATTGCTCAAAGGATTTATAGCCAAGAAAATAAATGGATTTGATATGAGCCTTTCAGAAATTAAAAAGGCTAATACAGGACATAGTATTAACCTCGCCAATTTCAATTCTAAACTATTATATGCAATATATAACACACACATATATATGTATCTACAACATATACATCCATATGTAACATATATAAATAAAAATGATTTTTTGTATAAAATATAACTAGATTAAAGTTTTTTCAACTAACAAACGAAAGTCTGCAGTGAGGATACCAAAGTAAGATCATGAAGCTAAAATTGTATTTAACAAATATAATACATTTTAAAATGCATCAAAAATCTATCCCCCTCACAAAATAATCTCAATTTCTTTATTGTGCAAATGAATCAAACTAAGTTAGCTAAAATGTATGAAGGACCACAAGCCAAGCAAGTCAATCTTTCCCATTTCAAGTATGGTAAGAAAAATTCAACTTCATTATGAAAACATTTTTTTCTCAAAATTTTCTTTCTCCAATAAGAAAGAATATAGTGCATTTTCATCCAGTACCTTAAGTAAAAGTCTCTTAGCAATCTTTGCCAAAAATTTAGGGTCAATCTCATGTGTATTTTGCCACACTTCTTTTTATAAGTTTGACTGAACTTTTAATGTATTCAAAGCCAGTTTTGTCTGTTTGTTATAATAACCAAAAATCTTTCTTGAAAGATATGGGTGTGTTGTAGTCAGGGGTTTTCAAGGAAAACAAGACAATACAGGACACATAATTGACAGAATTATTTTATAATAGTCACCCAAAGAGTTAAATACGAAAAGTGCAGGAAATCTATCCACACGTTAAGACCCAAGGAATTCAGCTGAGGGCCTGGATCCCACAGAAGCATCCTGCAGGAGTCCAGCTGAAGACCTAGTGCCCATGACAATGCCCCCTCCATGAGTCCAACTGGAGGCATACAGCCCACAATGTCTCATGCAAGTCAGTTTCATGGATCTGCACTGGGAAGGCCCAAAGGTTAGTGGTGGAAGCCAGAAAGTCTGTGCCAGTGGGATGAAGGATCTGTGCCAGCAGGCTGAGGGTTCTGCACTGGAGCCAAGAAGCAACACTCAACGTAAGGACCAGGGTTCCCCTGAGAAGTCTCAGCAACAAAGAGGTCCTGAGCTCCTCTGATGATGAGAACAGCCAAGTTCATATCAGGAAGCCAGAGTGACAAACTTCTGGAGATTGAGCAACACACATCTGGAGCCAGGAAGTGATTCTCAGCGTAAGGACCAGAGCTCCCCCAAGGTGAACCACAGACATTCTCAGCAACAAGGTCCCAAGCTCCTCTGACAATGAGAACAGCCAGGTTTATAACAGCAAAGAAGCTCAGCAAGCTCCTCCAGGAGAACCCACAGCAACAGGAGAACCAACCGCACCGAACAACACTATGGAGAACAAACAACACACTAAACTGTTCTTCTCCACTTCTCCTTTTTATCTTGGCAACAATCCTCAGGGGGGCCATCCATGCGCAGCACCATGCTGATTCAGTTCAGCTGGTATTATAAGTTGATCACCAGTTATCAGTCCACCACAAGGTGAATCTCAAATAAAATTCAGAATTGGAGACAGAAGGTACAGGCAAATGAAGTGATAGGAGGCATTAAGGAATCCAAGCATATTTCCTGACTGTCACAGGTCATTGTGCATGAAGGACAAATAACCTAATGCTATTTCTACTTTTGGACCACGTTGACCTAAATTGGGACCTGGAGATCTCAATGATATCCCATTAAACACCCCCTCCAAAGCTATTTGAAGTCATTGATTCTATGTGACAATTCTGTATTCCACTTACCCCTATCTAAAATAGTTGGTGGATTCACTCAAATTGTTTGCAAATTCATCCAAATCACACCTAACACTTTTGATTAATCAATGATGAGCAACTTACATAATGGTTAAGATAAGGCAAATAGGAAAAAAAGATCTCTCAGACACAGAAAGAGATGCTAATGAGAAAAATGACAGCAATTAATGTGGTAAAAAATCACCAAGGATAGTAATGGCTGTTACTCCAGCAAAGAAGTCGTAAGTCTAATTTTTTGTGGGTCTTACTCAACTTTGAATCTCCTACTTATTATTTCCCAAGTCAAAGGTTTACAAGCAATTAGGCCTTAAAAATGTAGATCAACTTTTCCATTGACAATTATAGTCATAAAAAGTGAATTCCCTCACTGCTCATTCGAGTCTGTTCTTCTGGAATCAAGACGACACACAGAACACACCATCTCTTCTCCAGGCCTGCCGTTTAGACCCTGCTCCTTCTCCATCTGCTCACTGACAGCCTGCTTCAGGCAAAGCACTGGGCTGGATTCCTGGGCTTTGTGAAAGGAGATTCAGAAGCTCTGCTCAAAGGACCAAATCCCTTGGAAGACAATGCAGGCACACAAGATTCAGAAAGGATGCTCTCCGTGATCTTGTCACCTGTTAGATTATGTATACTAGGACTCCTTTTCAGAAGTGTTTCTATCATACTTTTTGGCTTTAGATGAAAGAAGGTTACTGGATTTGTTTTTAAAAAGTAACAGCACATGAGGCAAAGTATTAAATTCCTGGTTCTACTGCCAATAAGAGGTAAATCACTATTGCTCAAGGCTCCCATTTCTACAATGATAAAACTGAAGTAATTCTGCTAGGATAAAAACTAGAAGAGTCGCTAGAGAGTGGGTAAGGTGGTGCAACTAATTTTTTAGGATACTCACAAACACCCTAAAATTGTCAGACTGCTAGACTGACAATCTTGGAGAACAATAAACGAGATTATAAAGAGGTGTCATGTAGTATATATTAACCTCTTTGTGCCAACAGAAAAATTCCAAGTCACCCAAAATCACACTAGAACAATCCCTTTTAACTTTTTTTTATTTCAGAAGAATTTTAGAGTTATAAAAAGTTGGCAAATCCGTTGAGGGCTCTTAAATGCAATACTGAAGATAATACTCTATATAACCAAAATTAATTACTGAAATAATAAAATTTACATTTATATAATATAATCAGAAGCTGCTATGGTCTGTGACTAGATGTCCCCCCAAAGCATCATGCAGAAATAGGTGGGGCTTTTTCAGTGGCTCTAGAGTGTGTGACACCGGCATTGATTCATGGTGCAATGCTAGGACCAAGGGCGCTAGGATCAAGGGCACTAGGATTAAGAGTGTGAGTGCTACCGCCCTCGAAGTAGTCTGGATAAGATAAAGGGGCAGAAAGAGCTGTGGTCTTCCCTTATTTGCTACCTTCTGCCTGCCAAGAGCTGTTCTCTGCAAAGCCAGCCTGCCTTGGAGCTAGCCAATTATGGACTGAAATCTCTACAAACTATGAGCTAAATAAACCTTTCCTCCTTTAACTTGTGCATGTTGAATATTTTGGCTCAGTAATGAGAAAAGTAACTAAGACAGAATTCTTATTCAATTTTAGGAAATCATCCCACTAAAGTCTTTTTTCTATCCAGGATCCAATCCAGGCTACCATCTTAATCTAGGTATGGTATTTCCTTTAGTGATCTTGACATGTTTGAAGAGTTCAAGCCAGTTCTATGTACAATGTACTTCTACTAGATTTGTCTGATGCTTTCTCATGATTAGACTGCACTGGTACATTTTCGGCCAGAACTTCAGAAGTGATCTTGGGGCCACTGGGAGGTACCTGCAGATAACATATTTCATAAGTGGTAAGGTTAACTTTTAGATTTGTTTAAGGTGATAAGTGTCAGGTTTCTCCATTCTTATTAATTAATAAGCATCATGGAAGGAGTGTTTTAATTTAGGATATTTAAGATAGAGAGCTCTTCTTCAATAAATAGGTGAGACACAAGATGGAAGTAAAATGGTATTACTTACAGATCATGGAAAGCATATAGCACACTTCAAGGACATACTCCAAGATGTCAGAGAGTACAGATAGGGAGAGAGAGAGGGACCCATGAGGCAACACTTCTTTGGATCCAGGGCATTATCCAAACAGATTTCAAATAAGGAGTTTTAACGGGTAGGTTCAAAGAAAGCAAGGTTCAGTGAGAGGCTTGACTGACTAACAAAGGGACCATAATTCTAGGATTTTGTAAATAGAAAAATCCCATTGTTCCATCAAGGCAGAAAAACAGGATCTTGAAGCCAGACACATTTCTGAATTTTAGTTCTCAAGAGAAATGTTAAAATGAATATATCAAAGGTTTTCTAAGCAAACATTGAAGGAAAGAAAGCCATTAGACTACCAGCAGAACTTAGGGATGAAGAATGAAATCCGATGTGAATTTTCGAAGAGCTGATCCATTTTAGAAAAAGTCACATAAACAGAAGAATAGACTCCTTGACAGATGAATAATGCAGAGCTGTGACTATGGTGGCATGCAAGTTCATGGAGGACGTGAGGGTCAGTAAGATCATTCAAGTAGACTGCATCTAGCTGTCCCATAGGAAAAGAGTCATCAGAAAGAAGTCATATAAAGCAGATTTCTAGACTGACCACATTGAGGAACTGGGAGGAGGTGTAGAACTAGAAACTATGTCAGGGATGACTGAGTCCTGTTTCCGGTATGACAAAGCCCAACTTGTATTCAAAACAAATGTTGAGACAACATAAAATCACAATAATTCACCACAGGGCGATATGGTAAGACTAAGAAAATTCTGTTTCTCATTATACATCATACATTTGTCCCCCTAATTTTAGTTCCTGTTAATAATTCTTCCCCAAAATATTACTGTGTTATTTCCTTAATAATGATTTTCTATTTCCATCGTTTGTTATCTATTTGGTGATTAGAAATCTGTAAAGTTAGACCAGAGCAAGAAATTCTAGTGTGGTACTGCACAGTAGGGTGATTACAGAAAACAATAACCATACAATTTAAAAAGCTAGAAGAAAGGCATGTGAATGCTTCTATCATAAAGAAATGATTATGGTTTGAGGAGACAGACATGTTTAACTTGATTAAACAGTGCATGATGTACATGTATTGATGCATCATGTGGTACTCAATTAACATGTAAAATTTTATGTTTTATGTATCAATTAAAAATAAACTTAAAAACTGGGCAAGGTGGTACATGCCTGTAATCCCAGCACTAAGGAGGCTGAGGCAGGAGGATCACTGCAAGTTCAAGGCCAACCTGAACTGCATAGTAAAACCCTGTCTAAAAAAAAACTTAAAATCATATATAAATAAGAATTCTATGGTAGGAAATAGCTGTCTCTTCTCCATTTATTTGCTTATTTTTTGTAACTTAAGTATATAGACTACTGATGCTTCTTTTATTCAGAGAATTCTAGTCTATTGCTAACCAGATCCATATTTAAGCAGTGGTAGCAAATCTGCTATTTTCTACTTACTAATTATCTTCTGAGCTATGAAACCACTTCCCTCAGATCAATTACTTAAAAGTTCATAGTTTAAAGCTACCTTTTTTTTTCTTTGAAATTTGTGCTAATTTATCTGTCAAACAACAATTTCTCTCCTCCTTATATTTGAGCACTACAGACTACTTTTTCTCATCATCATTCTAGAAGTTCTTTTCAAAAAGAAAAAAAAAACTTCAATTAAAAAAGTGACCTCAAAGTCAGAACAAAAACAATAATATCAGAAGGGAAATAACAAAAAAACTGCTGTCTATTTTCTTTGCTACTGTTTTTTTCTGGTAGGAATGAACCTGAGAATACTTTTAAAATATCCAGTTTCTAATCTGCATAAAGTCTTCACTTTTTCATTCCATTCACAGCCAAGCATAACCAGCAAAGAGGGGTGACCTACACATGAGGGTACTGTAAAAGTTATATATAATGGTTAACTCATTATCTCTAACACCCATAACTGAGAAGAAATAAAACATGAGACACGCCCTTCTTTATCAATATTAACTATGAACATATTTGATAAACATTGCCAGCTACATTAACACTGACATATGAAAAGCAAGGAGAGAGACAGAGAGAGAGAGAACAGTAGAGGTGGCTTACCTCAAAAGCATTTATGTTGAAAGGGTATGTGATCCCATAAGAAATGTTTTGCATGTATTTACAGGGGACACGTGACCCCATAAACAATGTACATTGCTTTTTACTGAGAATACTAATTCTCAATTAAGAAAATAAAATTGTGAGAGTAGTTACAGATAGGCTCCAGTATTGCCCATCCCAGTTAGGGCAAAAGGGAAAAGACAAGATTTTACTTAGGGTTAGCCCTTTAAAATTATTCTTCTTTATAGTTCTTTTAAAAATTAAAGAAACAGATTTAACATAGACTGCAACAGATGAGATATAATTCACCACTAAAAGACATTAGGACCTGTCTTAGGTTTAGACAACATTTGGAATGATATAACTTGTGAAAATTCAGCCTCTACCCAGAAAATAAAAACTGTTCCTCCTAAAAGAGAAGAAAAATGGCATATTCACCAATTCATCTGAGTGAAACAACCAAGCTCAAGCCTCCTTATCTAAGTATTAGGGATCAAATCCAGATTGAAGAAGTAAGAGGGCACCATTGAGAGGCAGAGGGCAAGGCCTACAGGGAAAGTGAAAGACAGGAGGAAGGTGATTCCAGGCCAAAAACCTTCACAGTCCCCAGCAGGGCTGCGCGGCCTGTTTCAGTCCATGTGTCTGCAGAAACCTCAGTACCCCCACGGAAACAACTTCCCAAGCTTTTCAGACCTCCAGTCATCTATGGGCAATAGGGACATTCTTATGTGCACATCACTGTGATACACTCAACCAATCACTGCTTAATTTTCTTGTACAATATTTGCCATTAGTAATACAATAACCTTAGAAACCTTATTCTCCACTTCCCTGCAGTTTTATATACATCTCAAAATGAAGTTTTAAATCAGTGCTAAAACAAAATTCAGTGGGAGCCTGAAGAGTATCTATTAACTCTAGTTTGGCAGGTTCCTCTTTCCTTTGCCATCCCAAAACTTTAATGTTCCTCCAGACAATGCACATCACAGCACATCGCAAAGGTTATTACAGACACACCCGATCCCTTCCTGTGGTCAGACTTTAAGCCACAGTGACAGGAATATTCTCAGTGCCGGGCCAGCCTCACCTCTTCTGCTCCAGTTTCCCACCATAATAATGAGAAGGAAACACGTTAAGAGAAGAGGCAGCCAGTGCAGGCAGTGCTAAGGGGCGATCTGTGGAGAACACGTGGATCCTGGAACTCTAGCGGCCTTCCCCAAAGCCATCCTAAGCGACTACAAAATTTCAAAACGAAAAACTGTAGCTATTTTGCCAAAGCTTCAAATTCCTTAGCTTCAAATTCCTTAGCACTCTACTCCTATCTCTCCCCTAGGCTTCCAGAATGCTGTGCTCTAAATCTCTTCCTATAGAAACCCTGAACCCTTGTTCTTGGCAAGAGCAGCTGCATCACCCTTCTCCAGTGGCATTAGCTGTGGCATTAGCAGTAAAAGGCAAGCTAGTTGTTTCAGTGCCCCAGGACTTGGAAGGAAGACTGGTGGGTGAGAAGCTCTTTCCTGCCCTTGGCTGCCAGCTGGAATTTGGAAGAAGTTCAATTTCTCAGGCTGTGTAAAAGCAGGTAATATTCAGACGGGTTATGCATGCGCCATTCTCATTTTACACGGCCTAGGTGTACGGTTGATTCTCACCAGCGAATGAGGAATGATACTTCCAGAGCACTGTAAAGAAACTGCTTACATTAGATAGTGCCTTTTTGAACAGGGCTACTGACTTCGAGCAAGGGATTTGCTTGAAGTAATACTATCAGAACAACAATCTGTGTCTTGCTTCATAATTGCATGTTGGACAAGGTTTCTGGACCAAGTATATTGGAAAAACCCTGTACAGCAACAGCTGAAAGTACAAGATGATGCAATGAAAGAAAGTCTGACTTTTCCCTGGCTCCCAGCAGGTTCACCTCTAGCCCCAAATCCTCCCCGAGTCACTACCTCTCACCAGCTTCCGTGCCACTGAAAGCAAGGCTGCCATTTCCTACTGCTTCCTGCACAAGCAAAGAGTGCTTGAACTGGGCATGAAATGCTTTGCCAGGGAGGCTAATCCTCATAGGCAAATAGGAAGCAGCCACGGCTAAGCAGACGTGGAGGAATCGAGAAGGCAGTCACAGAAAGAGCCAGCTGTGTGAGCTAGACCTGCACAAGACAGCATGCAGAGGAAAGAGCCTAAACTCCTAGTGTCTTTTGAAGATGAGGAAAGGTTATGCTTACATGTATTTGAAAGACAGTGAATGACAAAAAAATCATATACCTTAATAGAAATAGCAGCAGGACAAAGAAAACCAGCTTTAACCAGAATTATTGTAAACAAGTGTATGATATTTATGTGTTACCTGTATAATTAAACTTTTTTTAAGTGGAAAGGAGTAGTCATAGAGGTGAAATCCAGTCAGGCATCCTATGAATGAATAAGCCCCATTGTGATACAGTCAAAAATACACAAGGATGAGCCACATATTATCATAATGACTGTGTATGATGAAATCCTGATGCAAAGCAAGTTAGAGGGGGAGGTGGTACCACCCATTCACCTGTGTGTGGCACTGTCATGTGTGTGGTATTTCCTTTCAGAGGAGACGGGCCATATAAACTGATTCAGCTACTCAGATCTCCTCTATCCTCTATTCAGTGCTCAAGTCAGAATGAAAACAACCCCTACCACCACCACACTGTGTCACTGCTCTGAAAAAAAAAAAAAGGAGCAAGTTGGTTAAGAACACTGGACTATTGTACATTGATGTCCATGCTCAGCTAGGCTCTTAGCAAGACCAATGAGGACAGAAATGGCTCATTAATGCCCTGGAGTGTCTTATTACTCATCTAATGAGAAAAGACTGCAGAGAATTTAAATTAGTTTAGTTTGGAATACAGTTTTGTTCTGCTTTTTCCAAGTATGCTTTTGTAATTATTTAAGAGCCATTATGGGTTTGTTTGGTTTTAATATAGCCTAAAAGTAAAATTGCTTTTAGAGGAAAACTGAATCAACAGAACTAGAAGCAGGAAAGGGTGGATGTGAATGAATACAGTTGGAGAAGGACAAGGAAAACAAAGAGAAAATGTCTACACAGAAAGTCAGAAGAATTAAGCCATGTTCAAGAGAACTGAGAAACCATGGTGTGGCTTCACCCACTTGCCTGAGCACGTTAGCTCTAACATTCGACATCTAAACCACCAATAGTTTACGGTTACTTTACTGCAAAGTCTAGGACAGCACCTTGCCACTGAGTGTTCGGCAGCGATAGGACAGCTCTGTTCTCTGCTATCTGATCAGGTAGCCATTAACCACAAATGGCTCTTCAACCCTTAAAGACCATTACTGACTTACACAACTGAAAAACTGGATTTTTTTTTTCCTCTTGGCACTGGAGATTAAACCCAGGGCCTCCACAGTGAGCTACATCTCCAGCCCTTTTTAAAATTTTTTAAATTTTAAAACAGTGCCTCATTTAGTAGCTAAGGCTGGACTTGAACTTGTGATCTTTCTGACTAGCATGCTGGAAATTACAGGCATGTGGCACCACACCCAGCTTTTAATTTTATTTAATTTTAATTAAGCTAAAATTAAATATCTACAAGTGGTTAGTGACTACTGGATGGGAAAGCACATGTCTATGAGACAAAACTCTGATTAATTTCATAGGCTTATTTCCAAGTGTCATCAAACTACTCATTTACATTTAGTAGATTATGCATCTGGATTTAAATAAGATTTCATACTAGACTGAGCCCTTGTTGCCTGCCCCTTCTCTCGAGTTTCACTTTTGTAAAGATCTGAATCATTGTTCATTGCCTGTTAAATCAGAAACTCCATCCCGTTAGCGTTACGACTGCTTTACCCTCTGCTCAGTCCCAACCTGGGCGAGGGCCCACACACCACACACTCTCTTAACACCTGTAAGCAGCTGGACACCATTGAAGCAGATCAAAAAAGAAGCTTTTGTTACTGTAAGAGATCATGCGTAAAAAGGTGCTCCCAAGCACTTGAGTCTCTTTTTAAGAACAATTCTAAGTTATACAGATCAACTGTGTTCTTGGTAGCTAGTCTTAATTCTCTTCCTTTAATTTTGCTCCACACAAAAGTAAACAGTAAGATTTACATATTCAATATTACTTTTTTATTAAAAAACTAGATCTCATTATTTTCTTAAATCACTTCTAAATTATTATGTACTTCAAATTTTATGGTTCCCTTAAAAAATACTTTGAATTCATGTACCTCTCAGTTTACATTCCATAAACTAAACACAGATAATCACCATGTTAGGTTAGAAACCATCTATAATATCTTTCTGACTGTTTTTCTTTTTTTGTTTTTTGTTTTTTTTTTTAGTACTGGGGATCGAATTGATAACCTTGTGCTTGCCAGGCAGGCTCTTGTGCCACTAAGCTAAATTCCCAGGCCCTGACTGTTTTTATTATAAAGTAAAGGGTGTGCACATAAAAGTACATAAATTCATAAGCAAAGTGTGAATGTATATACATGCATACACACATCCACACATATCTATACACATTTATAGCCATACACCCATACATTATAGTGCTTTTAATGACCAACTCTTTTGTTACACATTCTATCTCTACACCTAGTTCTACACTTAAGGTCATACAAATAGGGTGGTCAGAAAGAACCAGATTAGAATTCTGGCTCTTCTGCCTTCCAGACATGCATGTCTGAGTAAGTTACTTAGATCCTTGGGGACTCAGTTTCCCTATCTGAAAATAACACCCAACTTCATGAGGTTTGTTGAGAAGATTAGGTTGTATACTGTCAATAAAAGCAACCAAAGAGTGCCTGGTTCAAAGCAGGTGTTTACTGAAAGGATAACTTATTTCATCTGTTTCTTGCAACTCCTTTCAGAAATTTATGAGCTTCCTAAGAATTAGACAAGAATTGATTATATTCTGATTTAAAGTGAACAAGAACTAATGATTAAAAGGCAGGTTTAAAGGCAAACCAATGAACAAACAAAAGATTGAGATAAATTATAGACTTAAGAAAATAGGAGAACTCCCTTAAGAAAGAAAGACATTTTTGGTGCTTGATCAATTGAAAAGCCTTTCTCTTTTCTTTGTAAATCATTCAAATCAGACCACCATGGCAGAATCACAGTAAATTATACATTGCGTAACTATGGCTAATAAATGATCTACTTATCTTTAATGTTTTCAAGATCACAAGACCATTTATTGCTTAGCCTTCAAACCTCACATTTGGTCAATTTGATTTCCAGTCTCTGCCTATTTTAGAGCTTCTGCATCTTACAAGATGCCATATATAAATAGAACTGAGGTAAATGACAGCTTTAACAATTTGTATAAAGAATCCAACAGTATGTAGCAACACGGGTGCTCCTTTAAAAAGTTAACCTCTGTAATTTGTACATAACCTCGCAGGGAGGTATGTAAAAAGTCAAGATCGTAATAAATAATGTCCACAGAAGAGAAGGGAAAGTCATGGCACATGTTCATACCTCGGCCTCCTGCAAGGTCCCGTGGTTTAGGCACACCATGTCAGGGCAAGTGATGGGAGACCCACATCCTTCTCGGATTGCCAGCTGCATGTACTGCTTCAGGCACTAGAAGTTGAGAAGAAAAATGACAATTACCCATCCCATCACAGTAGCACAAAAAGTTACATAACAGAGTCACCACTGCCTCTTCCTTAATTGGATGTTCCAGGGTTCTAGTACTCAAGAAATGTAAGTTATCACAAGTGCGAAGACTAAGCCATCACTTTGGAAAGAACGCAGAGACTGGCAATTAATTATGCATGACTTCATCCAGAGAGTTTATTCAAGTCAAATTCCTATATGCTTTCACAATTTATCCACCATAGATTGAGAAAAGAACGTCTTTTGCACTCATGGCAAAGGCTTTGGTTGAGTATTTTACCTTATAGGGCTTCCTAATTTCATTTTTACTTAGTAGTTCTCACCTTAAAATTTGCCCAAAAGTAGAATGTAACTCTGTGACCCTGGCACTGAGCTACACTAACAGAATCAACATAAGACTAAGGCAGTGACTTATCACAGAACATGTTAAAAGCTAAAGATAGTGTTACATTTGGGACAGTCAGGTGACTTCCTGCTGACCAGGGCAACGAAGACAATTTAGGAGAATGAGACCTCCAAAAACAGAGGCCTTGGTTAATGACATGTTCAGGAGGTTTGAGTAGAAAGAAGAAACTAGTCACTGGGAGAAAATAGAATTGAGTTTAAAAGAAGGAACCCAAAGGGGGAAGGAAGAGGACACCAAGTAAAACCTTGGTCTACACTTTGGTTGCTGTGCGGTTCAGACCTTGGGCAATGAGTGTGACATGAGTCAGACTATGAATGTAGGAGGACTGCTAGAGTCCAGGAGGCCTCCAATGCTTCCTCTTACACACCAACCCAGCTTAACATGCCCACAAGAAGTTAGCTGACATACAGTAGTAGATCCCTGTGAGTCAAGGTTCCTCATCTGCAGATTAGACCAAGCTCTGATCCAAAATGTTTGGAGGGAAAATGCTATATTGCTGCTGAAATGTATTACACAGTTAGATCTCTGATGGCTGGATCTGTACCAAGCATGTACAACCTTTTTTCTTGTCATTAGTCCTTAAAAACACTGTAATAATTAGTGATATAACATTTTAGATTTTTATTAGGTATAATAAGTAAAAATGATTTCAAGTACGCAAGAGGATGTGGGTAGGATATATGTAAATACTGTAACATTTTATAGCAAGTACTTGAGCATCAACAGATTTTGGTATTATGGGGAGTCCTGGAATCAATCCCTACAGATACTGAGAAACCATTTTAGTTCCAGCAAATAAAGCTAAGAAACACAAAAGTTGGCTCAATATCTACTAATTTGTTCATCATTAGTGAGCCCTTCTCTATATGTAAAGCAAAACAACATGGAGCTCAAATACTTAAGGAGTATACTGCTCCAAAAATATATAAACCAGTCAATGAAGCAATGACTTCTATGGAGTAATGGTTATTTATAACTGAGTCTATATTTTCAAATGTATACATTTATGTATTGACTTACATTAAAAATACTGCTAGGTAACACTGCATGAATCATTATACAAGTCTATGGCCAGAATATTTATGGCAATTGTGGATCCTAAGGCTTTTGTAGATTTTTTTTATTCATTTTTCCCATTTGAAAGGAAAACTAATTTGCATTATTTAAAAACATATGCTTATCTGATTTAAATGCCTACTATATGTGCTGAGAAATCAATGACCAAGGTCAACCACTTAAATCAAATTCGTATCTCTTCAAGTAGTCAACAGTTCCCTTTTCCTCATTTTTTTCCTATCTTACTCAGACTGGAAAATAACCTAAATATTCAACACTTAAATAAACTTGCTGAATTCATGCAATGAGATGCTGCAGAACCATGAAAAACATTTTCAAATGTTATTTAAAGGCATGAAGAAATGCTCATGATTTAGTGTAATCTGGAGGATAAAGGAAATCTGGGAGCAGGGGTCCTCTTCAGTCACTTTTCTCCTGTGACTAACTTCAATATGGATAGTAGATTTTGACATTCAGTTTCTTGTCTAAGAGAAAAGTAAGAGAAAATTTGCTTCGAGATTACTGAGCCAAATACTATATGGTCTTAATATCAGGACCAGTGGTGTGCAGAAGACAGCAGCAGGAAGGTGATGGCGGGGGAGAACTTCAGGGGCAGCAAAGCCCCAGGGGAGCAATAAAGTGTCTCACACCCAGAGGAGTCACCAAGGGATAAAAGACAAAGAAGCTGTGCTTTGAGGACTTCTTAGCCTTCCATCAGTCACACCGGTTCCAGCATCACTGCCTTCAGCCCAACCCAGGTGCCAAGTAAAGACACAGAGGTAAACAGACTCTAAAAAGAAATGGTCTTCAGGCTTCCAAGGAAGACATCTGAGGAGCCCAAAGTGAACAGTGCAATGAACTACAGAACCTAGTACCTGGGTCTAGACCCCGCTCCACTCCGCCAGATGACTCTGGGAAAATGACTCTGCCTAGGACCCAGATTGGTTTCTCTTAACCTTGAAATTGGAGATAACAGTATTTGTTACAGTTACTTCATAGGGTTTTAAACACATGCACCTGCACACACACACACATGCACGCATGTGCACACACACCCCTAAAATTTTATCTCTGGAACCTCCTTATAAACTTACAAATCGCAGAGTATTGGGTCATGTCTTTACTCTCTTCACTTGAGCTTTAAGAATATACAGTCATTTCAGAATCAGCGCCGCCACGGACTGCAGGAAGAGAGAACAAGCCCCGCCCCACCCAAACCAGTGCCATGTGCAGGCAGCTGCCAGAGAGGGGACATTCAGAGCCAAGCCTTTCCCCTTGAGTCAGTGCCATCTCGGACTGTGGGGAGAGAGAACAAGCTCTGCCCTACCCCCGGTAGGGAACAAGCCCTCTTCCACCCCCGTAAGCGACCACCTGGTCCAGAAAAACACAGGCTTTGATGATAGCTATCAAGGTGAAACGCAATTGGATGCCTGTGGTGCTTTGGTGTTTCACTGACCTTGCAGGTCTAGGGCCAGTGGTATGATCATCTGTCCAGAAGATAGCAGTAGGCATCATGGCATCTAGGGGGGGTCTCTCTGAAGGTGGTAGCCATTGTTGATTCCCTACAGTCTCACTCTGAAGTCCTACATGTTTTATTGTTTTGTTGGGTTGGGTTTTATTCTCTTTAGCTTTGCTTGATTATGTTATATCCAATGGCATGAGCAGCTATTTCAAAGATAGTAAGATATATTATGGTAGCCATTTTGAATTTACTATTGTCTTGTTTTGAAGTCTTTTATTGTATTCGTTGTTTTGTTTTTATTGTTTCTATTCTATTCTGTTCTGTTTGATTTTTACTATGTCCAAAGGTATCTACAGCTATTTTGAAGACAACAAAAAGGCAT
>RJWT010006942.1:0-28337 GCA_004365215.1 Cuniculus paca | reverse complement strand
TTAATAGTGGTCATTTCTTTCCCTTTTAGATAATTCCTCCCCTTTGACTTAAAGAATTCGCCAAACTACTTTCTGAAGTGACTCTAGCCGGGCCTGGTGGCACATGCCTCTAATCCCAGCACTCGGGAGCCTGAGACAGATCTTGTGAGTTCGAGACCAGCCTGGGCTACAAAGTGAGCTTAAGGCCAGCCTGAACGGCATAGTGAGACCCTGTCTCAAAAAGACAAGGGCCGGGGATTTAGCTCCGCGGCCTAAGCGCCTGCCTGGCAAGTGCGAGGTTGTGAGTTTGATCACTGGTGCTGCAAAAAAATAAAAAAATAAAAATAGAATAAAATAAAATGACTCCACTGCTTTTACTACTCCTGCCAGCAGTGTATGAGGGTTCCATTTGCTCCTCACCCTCACTACCTGCTGGAATCAACATCCTTGTCAGTTTTTGTCATAAGCAATTTGAACATCTCATTTTCACCTAAATCCAGAGGTTGGAATAATTAGACCCATTGTGAAGATGAAAGAACCAAGGACCAAAAAGGTTAAATGACATATCTGAAGTATACAGTGATTATATTCAGAGCACCATAGGATGGTGGGGAAGGAAATGGCCAACAACTCAGCTTTTAGGAGCAAAGGAAGACCAGAACAACACAGAGGCCTGTAAGAAAGCATAGTTGTGCCAATATTATGATCTATAGTATTGGAATCTTGGGACCTCAAGTCTGGGCTTGACAGCTCCCAGACTGCCCACCAGTCAACTATGCTATTGTTAGGATTTCATGTAATTTGATAAAAATTCTTTATGAAAAATGAGAGGTGGTTTCTGATTCTCTGAGAAGACAAAGCACAGAGATGGGTCTGATTATCATGTTTCTGATGACAAGGTGAGTCCGAGTCCTCATGACTGAGTCTCTCCATGATTTAGTTCTCAAGGTGAGAAGTGACCTCTAAGGGGTGCTCCACAGAGGGGGCAGTGGGTAGACTCAAAGCATCTTGTTGAGTCTTCTTTTTCAGCAGGAATTTTTTATTCTGAATTTTTTATTTTTTTCTTTGTTCAAACTTGTATGGTTGGAGCCTTTGTTTTAACGTAGTGAGCTGTTTCTGTATTAGTTCTAGTTCAGTTCAGTTTTGCACAGGCTCTTGGCTCTGTCTGCTGAACTAGCTATCTGGCTAAACAAGGGACTAAGAAGGAGAAGACTCCAATTATCTTAAGTGTCTGCCCCGGAAATTAGCTGATGCATCCTGGCAGGAAGAAAGAAGAGGATACTAGCTCAGCTACTTGCTCACACCAGACTTGTAAATGGTTGTTTTTACAGGGCATTTTAGAGCAAGGCTCACTTATCACCACAGTCACAGCAGGGAACAGAAAGAAGGTGGCTTCACAGGCTTCTGATATAAATATGAACAGGCAAAGTCAAACAGCTGATGTAAGACCTCAGCAACCAGTATGTGTGCCTGTCACAGCATGGGTGTACAAGTGACCTCAGTAAAAGCCCCACTTGTGGACATTTGTCTCCACTGTGTTTAGAAGCAAAGTGAAGGGTCTTACTGAGCATTCTAGAAGAGAAAATAAGGACCTTTGTTTTGAAATATTTATGTTTATGTATGAATATGCATATATGAATAGAGCTGGATGTGGTATCATACTGTTGAAAGTGATTGTCTCTGGAGGATGAGATAATGGGAATTCTTTCTTTGTATGCACTCAGGTGTTTGAATAAAGATTAAAAAGCAGCAACATTACTTACAAAATCCAAAAAACAATCTTTATACGCATATGTCTATTTAAATAACAAAACAACATAATGTGAGATGAAAGATAAAGCATAGTGTACTCACATGTTCTCTTAATGTTCAAAAAGTTCAAAACAGTTTTCAAACTACTCTACCTTTTCTAGTCCTTCAGGCTGTCTTCCAACCAGAGCCATCCTCTGCCAATCTATTACAATATGTACTGAATAGTTGCCTCACCTCTAGCCACTTCATCCTTAAATACTGTGCTTGAAATTTCCATTTCTAAATATCCTATGCTCACATTTATGTCTGCTTATCAACTTCTGTTAACTTCTCAGAGCTGCAAGGAAAATGTCCAGGGTCCAAATATGGCTCTGTTACCTTTGCTGCATTTCCACCTCTGTATAAAGTTCAGCTCCACAAACCAGAGGAGTTGGAATTGTGACAGAGGGATGACAGTGCAGAATTCAACATGTGTGTAAGGGACTCTTGTACCTTAAAAAAGGCTAACAGGTGTTTCAGCTTAGAAGCTGTAATATTTAAAATTCATCTGGTCCATGATATTGAAAAAATGTACTTCTTGCCAAAAGTTTCACTTAGGAGTGAAACATTGGGATTAGCCTTGTTTCACAATTTGCTTATAAGGTGAAGTTGTACTAATCTTTATTGCTACACCCTGACAGTTCCAAGAATCAAAATCATTTAAGTGCATTACCGTCTCCTTTGTCTACGTGCTAGGTGTTGGAAACACTGTGCACCACCACCTTTTTACATTACTTCTTACTGGATCCTTGTATCACTTTCTCTGCTAATTAAGTTCAGTTCACTTATATTTTCTATGACTCTAAAAGGGAGCTATCTTCTGCATTTGTTCTTCATTCTTTGCAGTACATCTGTAGTATGTTTCACACTATTTGATGCTTATTTGAAGACTTATATTGATCACTAGCTTGTGATTTCCTAACATACAAGGACAGTGTCTTCTTCACACCTGAACCACAGTCCCTGAGGAATATAGTAGATATTTTGCCATTTTTCATTTAATTTCTAAAAGATCATGAGAAAAAAATACTCCAGGAGCAAAACTAATATATTACTCCAGAAGGGAATTGGTCATTTCTGTAAAACATTTGAGAATTTAAATAAATAGGGATATAAATCAGACAAACTGAATACTAAGTATACCCTTTTCCCTGACTAGTCTTTATGTTTAAATAGATTAATTTAAATGAAAACCATTTACTGGTTTTCTTCCACTAACAGCAAACAATTGGATGTGAAGAAATATCAAGGGTAATTTTTCAGAGCCCAGAGCTAAATCAAGAATGGCACAATGTTTTCAAATTCCTTCCAGTTATAAATTATTGGTAGTGGCTGCCTTAAGACTGCATTGAGAAGGAGTTGGGTACTAAAGAAGTGTGTCATAACTGGTTAGTGATATCTGCCTTGTACAAGGATAGAATGATGTCTACCTGCTATATATGTTTAATCCCTATATTAGTTTTAGATAGGCTTTACTTTGTGTTCATATTTTGGGATGCTATTTCAATACGTGGAAGATAAAACATCATAACTTCTATTCTCATTTTCTCAAGAAATACGAGAAACACCCCTATCTGCCTATCCTACTGCTATCTCTGGTCCCAGAATCAGGGTCTTGGTCTTAGCTTTTTATAGTCTCGTGGTTGCTATTTCATTAGGATATTCACATCCTTGACTTTGTGTTTGATCTTGTGTGGTGTCTTTCTAACATCCTGGTTCTTTAATCTCCACATCCTCTACTTGCTGGGGATGGGAATTAATTTATTCCCCAAAGGCTCTAAAAGTAGAAAACAAGGGAATGTTTATAGAATATCCCATTCTCTGGGGCTGAGAACAAAATATTTAAACAATTTTTAAAAGTATGTTTGGCTTCTGGTGGCATTTTTCCAGTATGCTTGTTTAAAGATGTAAATTTCTATGCTCTACTCTAGCACTATTCAATCGCTTGGCAGTTTCATGGGGCATTACCATGGGCACAGTTTTGAGACTCACTGAATTAAGGACTCAGAATTGGTTCAGAGATTTGGCACCAAGTTGTCCCAATTCTATTATTCAGTAGATTAATACTTCAATGAAAATCAAAAAATCTTATTAAAGTTCTGTAATACACAGTGATTCTGTCTTATGTGCATAACAATGGCTCATGGGTACCATGTTTGAAGAGATATTCCTTCATTGAAGTCAGTACTCTTTTGCAGGTTCTTTCTCTCAATTGCTTTAACTCTTTTCTTTTTCATTTACCATCATCTTCCCGCCCAAATAACCAAATGATGACAACCCCAAACCCCACTCCTTTCATTTTAAGTTCTACTTCTCCTTCAGGCCAGTTACTGTGAAGCTTGTCTCCCTGTACATATGCAAGAAATACATAATGTCACTTAATGAGAGATAAAATCTAGGCTATACAATATTAAGCAGTTTCATCATTGTACAAACATCAGAATGTTTACATGAACTAAGAGCGCTATGATGTAACTATACAATATAATCTTACAAATCACTGTCATTTATGCAGCAGTACATTGTTGACTAAAATATTATGAAATGTGTGATTGTATTGCCTTATCTGGAAAATTCTCTGTACAACAACTGGCTAAAAACCTCTGGATGAAGGGGTCATCTAGCATTACTCAGATTTTGGCAGTGTAGCCTGTGTTGTCCACATCTCAAGTATGCCTCTTTTCTTGCATGCACAAGGGCCCTTTCCTTAAAGGGTAGAAAAAAAAAATCTAGTCCTTCAACAGATAAGAGTCAAGAAATAAAAATGGAATATCATCACACTGTACTAGATCAGCTTGATTCTAAGGTGATATCACTTCACCAGGTGCATTGTTTCATAGCATTATAAAGGTCACCTACATTAATTCCTGAAACCTGGAATCACTTTCTTAAGGATAAATTTTATCACTTTGCTCCCTGGTCATGTTGTGAGATCTTCACATAGAAGTCACAGCTTAGCAATGTAAAAAGATGTGACAGTGATCTCTTGCATTCTCTTTCACAAAAGCAAAAATAAACTTCACGGGGTTTATACTTTGAAGAAAAAGAAAAACTTGCCTATTTTTCGTGCAATGCTAATGGACACAACCTATGAGAAATTTCAAAGATATGCTTACATAACCTAAACTGACTTTTCCAAACCAGTAAACAGTTACTGCTAACTCATTGCCCAATCTTTAAAATTTTTTAATGGAATCTATCTATTTAAAATATTAAACTGTTAGATTTAAACAAAAATGGAAAATATGTGATTCTGTAGATTGCTGGCTTGGTAAGGATTTCTTTTACTGTTATTTCTTTATTTCATTTGGCAGTTTACTGCTTTCCACAATTTAAATGTCATGGTTTCATGTACACAAAGTGGTATTTTTAATTGAGCACTCATCTTTACCCGTATGCCTATCATTGGCATGTACATTTTCATGTAAGAATTCAGTGTTCCTATGCAGAAGTTTAGTAGCTTTACTTGTGCCAATCAATCTTGTTAAACAACATAATCCATCAAAAGTATGCAAAGAAACATATTTTTTAAAACTCTGGGATTAAAAATCACTGCTTAAAGATAGCTTGTTTTTCCACTGTCTGATTCTATCAGTGTGCTGTATCCACAGCAACTGGAATCAGTGAATGCAACTCCTAAAGCTTTGTGCCATTCTCAGGTTTTTGAATGAATGGATTATACCTGTGGCCTTATTGAAGAGACCCATTGTTTTGACTAGAAATGGTGAGAAATGAAAATTGCAATGAGAGTCATATATTGCCCAATATCCATCACAAGAAGACTCACCTATAAAACCACTGCAATTATTTTTTGCTTTTATATTTCTCAAGAATGAACATACAGAATGCAATTTATTTCTTTAACTTATTGCATGGGGTAAAGTTTGTTTTAATGACAACATAATTAACTAATTTGATGATGACCCTCCCTAAACCTTCCAAAAATTTCAGTGGTTATCAACCTACCAGTGTATATTTGAGGATATTTTTTCTTTTGTCTAATGCATTTCACAACCCTAAGTCATATTTTATTATTCATTTGGTCCGGGGTAAATTGGAGAAATTAAATGAAATTCGAGTTAGTTTCACAGTCAATAAGCATGGATTATGAATTTGAAACATATTGTTAGAGACATACTATGCTTGAGCATTAGTTTAGATGAACTTCCTCTAAGACATTTTATGACTAAAACCATAATTTGGAATCATTAGCTTTCCTTGCTTTTAGAATTCTTCATAGTTTCATAAAATATTCACTTAAAAGCATCGTCCAAACTTATAGCTTCTACAACATGTAATTTAGGTTATAAGACTTTTTTTTTAGTTGGAAAATCAGCTAAATTCCTTTAATCCTTTATGCAAGAACAGGTGTACAATAAAAAATCAGACTCACTTAATTCCTAGAAGCATACTTTCATACATTTTAGACATTCCAACCTCAATTCTTGTTTTTTCATTTGAGACTCTTAGTCTCTACACACTTAAGAGATTTGCCCAAAGTTACATGGAAGGAAATAAATCCTTAATGCCCTAACATCTAACCTACTTGTAACAAGACTCTTCTACACAGTGTGTTAAGGAGGATTCTAGCCCTCAATTTTGGCATCAGTTATACCACATATTAGGCTTGTCTGATTTGCTTATACACAAAACTATAGTCAGATGGGTGAGCACGTAAGTCAGACACATGAAATATGTATAAAATCAATACTCCAAGGTTGCCTCATTAATATGCATGTGAAACCTACAGCTAAACATACATTAATCGCATTAGAAATCAACATGAGGGCTTCCTAATTTATAGACTCACTAATTTAAAAGATTGCTAGGGGCATGCGAGTTAACTATATTATAGATCAACATACTGGGATCTATGAACTTCGGCAACTTCAAACTTCCACATATTGATGACACCCTCTGTCTCTAATCTTACTATATATCACTGGCTGTGATTAATGTGTATTTTACGTGTAGGGAGAATAGTGTGGTATGATAACCAAAGCTTTATTCATCCATCTTGCATACTTTGCGCATGCATAATTAGGCAACTCTAATATGCTGCGTGAATTGTACACTAGATTTAATCTGCAGTGATGCTCTATACAACCACTAAGAAGAAAAAAAGATCATCCATGTTGTTGTGACCACTATATGTGCCCACCTGGAAAATAGGTACTCTGGTCACCTTCTATTCCAAAGAAATGTGTGTAATCAGAGGTATTGGTGAATAAATGAATAGAAAGTTTAATTTAAATGAATTAGACATTTTATACTGGACAATATCACACTGAGTAATGCTAAAGTAAATGTAACTAACTCAAAGGCTACCTTTGGTTAGTTTTTGGTGAGCTAAATGTAGTACAATTCAATGTAAATTTTAGATTCTGGGTCATGGATTTAGCTCAGCAGCACAAGTGCCAGCGTGACAGGTGCAAGGTTGTGAATTCAATCCTCAGTACCAAAAAAAAAATTTTTTTTTAGATTCCTGTAGCATTTGTGCCTATTCATCTAGAGATTATCTACTCTTGACAATAACATATATAAAACCTCTTATTTTATGCAACCAATTTGGTGTCAGTACTCCCCAAAACAAACACGGTTTTGAAAGACCACAGTGTAATGTAGTTTTTTCACTTACCTTTTCTGCTGACTGCGCAGTACCAAAAAAAATTGGAATGAAAGCAAGCCATACTATACATGTCGTGTACATAGTGAATCCAATGGGCTTGGCTTCATTAAAATTCTCTGGCACACCCCGAGTCTTGATGGCATACACAGTACATGTGACCATGAGAAGAATGCTATATCCCAAGGAGCAAATAATTTGGAGATCCGTAATGTCACATTTGAGAATTCCCCTGGCCTGCTCAGGGTTCATTGTCTTATGTTCGTCATAGTCTACGATGATGTTGGGTGGGTCAACACCAAACCAAATGAAAACTCCTAGAAGCTGAACTGATATTAAACTGGAAGTGATTGCCAGCTGTGATGTTGGGCTTATGAGTCTGGGAGCTGTCACTGATTTCTTGCCCTGCTCAAATATGCGATAAATCCGATTGGTCTTTGTCAAAAGGGCTGCATAACTGATGCACATACCTAAGCCTAAGAAAACACGCCGGAAAGAACACACAGCCACGTCGGGCTTTGCTATCATCAGGAAGGTGATAATGTAGCACAGAAAGATGCCTGTCAACAGAACATAGCTGAGTTCCCGCCCAGAGGCCCGAACAATGGGTGTGTCATTGTAGCGGATGAAAGTGGCCATGACAAAAATAGTGGCGATGATCCCCAACATTGCCAGGAAGACAGGGATGACAGCCCAGGGGGAGTGCCACTCCAGTTTGATGATGGGAATATTCTGACAGCCAGTCCGATTTTCATTGGGCCTCTGGTCGTAGGGACAATGCTGGCATGTCATCTCATCAAACTGGTACTGGTACCCATCACAAGGCTCACAGGTCCAGCAGCAAGGTGTACCCTTCTGTGTCTTCTTCCTTTGCCCAGGTTTGCATGGCAGCGTGCACACAGAGGGTGGAATCTCCCGGACTCCTTTGCCCCACTGCATGTCTTCTATCTGTAGCGAAAGAATCAAGAGGACAAAACAGGCAGATTATTGGAAAGAAAACAAAAAAAACCCGAAAAGCAAAGAATAACAATGGCAGCTAACATTGGAAACTTGTTGAGGTTTAAAGAGCTACTTCAGCTAGCAAGAGCTACCACTAGGATATGGTCTAAGGCCACTGGACTCCAGCCTCTGTTAGAATCTGTTCTAAACAGGTCACATCATAAGAATTCTCTGAGATAACAATTAAATCTGCAAATTCTCTGCTCCCATTTCTAACCTCCAAAATAAGAATATCCCAAAAGAGACAATGGGATTTGGATTCTTAACAAATGCAGGAGGATTCTTGATAACAGAGAAATTAAAAAACTGACACATACTCTATTGCCTCCCCCTGTAGAGTAAGTTCAAATATTCCAAATCAAGTGGGAAAAAATACAATGAAAATATCATAAGTCATGTGAAAAAATTATCCATATCTCTTATTAGGTGCTTTAATAGAAATTGCTTTAAAATTATTTTAGATAATATTGCAGTGTTGACTACTTTTGCCCAAATTCTAAAAGTATCATTGCTATTTTCATTTGACTTTTGAAGCAGAGTGAATCTCTTCTATTACTTATCACAGAGGAGAAATAAGAGTCATTATTGAATGCTATAACTACACTAGACCATCTCTTAGAGCTCAAGAAGCATTTGATAATACAATAATATGGTCTGGAATCTTTCAAGATCGGCCATCCATCTATTCAAATGTAAACTTTAAGTAAGTCACTATTATCCTAGAGAGGGATGAAAGTATATTTGCTGGAGAACTCATTATTAGTAGTGTTTTGAGTAACAGTGACATTGAACACAAGGGAAAACATTATTTTTGAGTTGAAGTCACATTACTGCAGGCATCTCTCCTCTTTGCCAGGGCATCATCTGGCCTTTCTCGTTGGGCTATCCATTCCTCTGCTTTCTTCCCTGTGGACTTTCTGCAGGACGACATTGCTCTGCAGATCTTAGTGCACACACATGACCCAGACCTGGCTAATTAGTTACTGCAACAGGTCTCGAACTTGGAATCACTGGCAGGACTGGCTCCAACAGTTTGCTGAACTTCGTGGCTAGATTCTCTGATTCACAAGGGCAAGAATAGATCCTGAGTATGTGCATTTTTAACAAGATCCCGGAGATACTGTGGGGATTGTGCATAGACCTCTCTTAGTCAATTACTGATATATTCCAATCTCTCCTGGTCACAGAATTTAATTTTGTGACTTTTACTGAGATTATTCAGGATAAAAATCTTGATCTTTGTTGGACTTGAAATTGCCCAGATATAAAGTGGATGATACTCATGGCTACGAAAAGGGAAGAATTTATTAGGAAAATCTTAAACTCAAAAAAAAATTTAAAAATTAATCTCATAGGAAAAGAGAGAGAGAAAAATCCCTAGTGAAACTGTTTCAATGCCTGATATAGCTATACCTGAAGCAGGTGTTTCTCTATACTATGCCACTTTGTAAACCAGTAAACGAAACACTATAAGTTTTATTTGTTGCTTGCAACCAACAAGGCTAAGAAATGTATGTACTAAATAACTTCAGTATCCACAAGTTTTCTAAGAGGTAATGTAAGCAAATTATTTTACAGAATAAATTTCAATTAACAAATATGGCTGATTTCCCTGTAGCTAGTAAATTGAATTTTTAACACAATTGAACCAACAATATATTAGAAAGATACAAGGCTACTTTTTCAAGGACATAATTTTAATAGAGAAGGGGAAAGAATAATAATTTATTGTTCACTGGAATTTCATTTTTGTATTAATAGAGGATACAAAGTACATCAAGGATTAATATTTCCATCATTTTGAATGTGAGCTACACTCAAAATCCAAGTCATAATGATGTGCATGTATCTGTATTTATATGTGAAGGGTTAAAGTTCAAAAAATATAGTAACCTAGTGTTAAGATAAATTTAAACTTAAAAACAGAGACCTAAGAATCCTCAGAAGTCTCTGATGTGAACTTATTTGCCAGAGCACAAAACCCAAGTCAGTACTAATAAATCTAACTAAATATAAAATATAATCATTTCTTTTTCGACATCATCATTTTTAAGGCAGTAAGTCACTGGCAGCCATCCCAGAGTCATAAAATTAAGGAAATAACTTGTAATAATATAGAAAAAGATATGCATTAACTTTATAAATGTCAAATTTTAAGAAGTAGGAAGATTTTTTACACTGCTATTATTAATACAAATGTTTTCAAATGTCAAATTAAAAGATCCCACTTATAATTTAGGAAATATTATCAAATAAAACCAATAAATAAGTTTCATTACATAATGTAAGGCTGTTTGATTCAAGTACTCACAGATACTGATGTACCATGAGATCACATTTGATCAATGGGAAGAAATGTAGGGCTCATATAAATAAAAAACCTAAATTATCATTATAGGTAATATTTTACAGCTAATTTCAAACATTTCCCGCTCACAATTTGCCCCCTCTTGGAATGAAATAAAATGCCTGGCAATGTTGAACAGCTTTTTACACTCAACTTACCCAAATATACAGAAGACCTGTAACTACAACCACTACATGGACCAGTTCATTCATCTGTTTTCAATTTTCATTTAAAAGAGATTTCAACTCAACCAAACTGCATGTATTAAACCAACAAAATTGCCCTCTGGCCCAAAATGAAGGAAAGTCTAGTTTACTTACTTTGCTAAAAAAAAGATTACTGAAAATGCAATCTGTGTCCCTTGAAGCTAACATCTAACCCTTGAAAGTTTCAGTACATGGGAATTTTGTTACAGTGATAACACACGATTTGTATGTATCTACACTCATCCACACAGATACAATGATTTGTTTCATAAATAGGAACAATGAGCTGGAAATGCTGATGGGTGCCTGTTTGAAAGAGGATAATCATTTGGGGCTATGAAAAATCAAAGATAAGGTCAATTTACTTTACCAGAAGGCTGGCAGAAATGCAGATTTCAGCTTCCTCTCAGCTCTGCAACAAAACTGTATTTTTGCAAGCTGGAAAGCAACTTAAGGTGCAAAAAGAGTAGGAAAACCCCAGTGATATTTACCATCTTCATTAGAAGATACAGCCTTAAATTCCCTTGTTAGGATGTATTTTTCTTCCTGAACAATCACAGTTTATAGGTAGTTATTTGATACTTGATCTGTTAAGTAAGTAGCTCACTGGGATGAGCTGCTGAGATTCTTGTGTTCTTAGCAAGAGAACAGAACTTTACCCCTAGTACCATCAATTAGTACAATACGTAGTGCACAGATTGTGTGGATGGGTGACTCAATTGCTCAGGAAAAGGCAAATTATGCAATTCTGGTTCAATTAAAGCAAGAATGACCCTGTTATAGAGTCATAGGAATGAGTTCTTCATTTTTGAAAATTAGATACAAAGAAGGGATATACTATCTTCGGTTTTTTAACTTTGTGTAAAAATGATACTTGGAAAAGCATTAGCCATTTTGCAACCAGGAAAAGACAAGGTTAAGGAATAAAATTCATATGCCGAGGATATTCTATTAAATATTTGAGAAAAAGAGAGATTGAAAATGTGTCTATGATGGCATAATTATGTCACCAAATTAACTAACACTGCTGTGTATTTCACTCTGCTCTCAAATTTTAGACATGAAATGATAAACATTCTTTAATATCTGACCAACTCCTCAGGATATTTTCTAACTGCATTCAAACATTCTAACTAATACATTCTTCTTGACTTCTGCAACTGGTATGTTGAGGCCTTCCAAAACTATTAGACAATTTGCTGATAAGTTGAAGTCTAGCATAGATAACAAGTAACCAGAAAAAAAGTGAAACCTAGCACCACACAAAAACAGAAATATTTATCTTTGACTCCTGAGAATGAGAAAAAAAATAGTTGGTAAAATACTTGGTTCAGAAAATTGGGTTTCTGCCAGGGAAAGTGTTTACCTAATGTTGCATAGGCCCTATGTTCTGTCTCTAGCACTGCCAAAGTTGGGGAGGGCTTTTAAAACTGGATGTCAAGGTGTGCACCCATAGTTGTAGCCACTTGGACTAAGATGGGAGGATCCCTTGATCACAGAAGTTTGAGTTCAGTCTGGGCAACATAAGAGACTTCATTTTGAAAGAAAGGAAAGAAGGGAGGGAGGGCAGGAAAAAAAAAGGAAATCTGGTTTGATGCCATTGGCCCTGGAGCAGACAGAAATGGTGAAAAAACACCAGTCAGCTTCAGTTAAAAATTCTCTAGACTCTTGGAGGAAAAACTGGGGCCTAGCTTTAGTAGAGAGACAGGTATCGCACAGGGAATGTACAGACCTTACAATCACTAGAATTTTAAAATAAAATCAAATTAGTTGCTGTCATACTGCCAAGCGCAAAAATCAAAGAGAGAGCGAGAGAGTTTTTATAAACACTCTTTGGTGCATCCATTTTTATCTAGGAGAGATCTGTTCCTTTTCCCACACAGATACTTTCTATCTAAAAGAAAATTTTGTTGCTCCAAGGATATTTTTCTTGGTGAAGTTCCATTTGCATATTTTTAAAGCTTACTCTGTAGAACCAAGTCGCTTGGAGCTTTAATTGCATAATTTTTTGCAATATTTTTTACCTATTAGACATTTAATAGAATGAACTAATTTTCAAAAAGCATTCTTACTAAAATGACATTTGTTCATTTAAATATATTTGTCCTATCTATTTTACGGAGAGAAAAAGCTTTTCAGGAAAAAAAAAAAGGCAGAGAAACGTAAGATTTTGAATGTGAGGAAACAGCCAATTTCAGTTCTGATGGGAGATGGGTAGGGTGGAGGGGCTGTCAAGAGCTTGTCAAAAGATTCCTCAACACCCCAATCTCTTTCTAAACTCTGCTCCTGCTTTTATTCTTTTGTGTTGCTGGGGTTTGCACCCAGGCTGTTGCACATGCTAGGTAAGCACTCCACCAGTGAGTTATACCCCTGGACCTCATCATCTATTTTATATTAGACAGCATGACTAGGTTGAAAATAGACTTTTGGGTATTTTACAGCATAACATTCATTAATTCACATTCTGCATTTTTGAAATTTGTAACTATAGCAACCCTTAGCAGTCTGATCTAAAATGTCTCTCAAATCAGGCATCGTGATACACACCTGTAATCCCAGCACTCTCGGAGACTAAAAGGCCAGAGGATCCCAAGTTCAGGTCCAACCCAGGCAAATTAGCAACCTAGGGGGAATGTGTGTAAAATGTTTTAAAAAACAGGTGTGTGTGAGTTGGGAGAGCTGGGGATATAGCTCAGTACAAAGGTAATGGGTTCAATTACCCATAACACAAAAAAATGAAAAAAACAAAATGTCCCCTGAAAGTTTTGTGTGTTCCAGGTGAGGCTTTTGGAAGGTAACTGGATCCTATAATTATCAGTGGATTAATTCATTGATGAACGCAAGTCTGAATGCTGTTATGAGGTGGACCCTAGTTGGAGGAGGCGATTCACTCAAGACGCGACCTGGATGGATATATTTTTGTCCCAAGTCCCTTACCCTCTCTCTGACTTTTTTCTTGCTCTCTGCTTCTCAGATGCCATTAGTTAGGCAGCTATCCTCCAGTCCGCCCATCTGCTGTGTTGTTTCTTCCTTCAAGTCAGCCAACCATGGCTGAGTCATCTGAAACTAACTTTTCCACCTTTAAGTGGCAGTGGTAGGTATTTTGCCCCATCAGTAGAAAAATTGACTCATACAGCAACCAAGTCTTACTTTTTAATGCACCCTAAGAAGAAAGTGTTTTACGCATTATTTTAATTTTTATTTTATTAATACACATTTGCAATATGCAAAACTGACATTCATCTTGGGGTATAGGTACATGTATATAACATAGCTTGTAGGGATATTTTTTGCTTAGAACAAACCCTGGGCATTCATGTGAGGATTCACAACTTTATCTTCTAAAAATCTCCTGGGCACTCAAGATATGTAAGATTCTCTAATGTTCCTGAAGCTACACTCTGAAATAATGCCTGCACATTTGAATCAGTTGAAGATCTTCTAAAAATTGCAAATTCTTGTCTATGCCCCAGACTAATTAAATAATAATCTCTGATGGATGTGAAGCAGGCATGGGTGTGTTTTAAAGTTCCCCAGGTAATTTCCATATATAGGTAAATTTGAGAACCACTTAAGTAAGCTCTTTCAAGCACTGGGATACTGAAAGAAATTTTTGTGGTGCTTTGTGAACTAAGTGGCTGCAAGAGTACATCTCTGGAAAAAAAAAAGTACATCTCTGATCATCTATTCTTGACCTTATGATGTATCATCTCTCATTGAAAGTTGGAACAATTTGCCTAAAATACTTAGTTATATATTTTTTCATAAGTCATAAAATTACAATTCTGCACAGTCTGGAAAATTTCTGGATTTATGGAAAATTTCTGGATTTATGTTTTATATTACTCTTGATCAAACAATTTAAAATGCCTTCAAAAACTGGGCACATAAAGTAAACAAAGGAAACTGGTAGGGGCAAGAAACATTTCTTCCTCCTAAAACAACCAAGTCCAAGGAAACACAAGTCTGTTAAATTATACATCAAGAACAGATTTTATTGTAGTTGTACTTAAATAATCTGCATTTTCTGTTTCAGTGTTTGTATTTTCCTCAAGTACAAGGAAAAATGAGGTAAATTGTGATTTTTGAATTTGTATAATTCAAGGCTCCCAGACTAAACTGAATAGTTGGCCCCCAAAGTCAATCTAGTTAACTGTTTCTTCATATAAACTTTCAGTTATAAAAAGTGGCCAACCTTTTTGGTTCAATTGTACTTTTGTTCTTCTCAAAAGAATGAGAATGGTCTTATGTGGAATTTCTAGACTTCTTACAACATTGATGTTGCTAAAGTTTGAGTATGGTTTGTCTTCTGTGAAATTCATGTTGAAATTTAATCTTCAACACAAGATATTAAGAGGTGGGAGAAGTTTGGATGTATTTGGGCCTGTCCCTGATGAATGGGTTAATTTATTTGTACAATTAATAGACAAAAGGGTTATTAGATTGAAGAGCTCATGGGTAACATGAAGAGTGGTTCAATTATGAAAGCCAGTTTGGTTAAGTCTTGCATATACTCTCTGTCTACTGCCAGGTGATGATGCCCTGTGTTACCTTAGGACTCTCCCAGCAAGACCAGGACCAGATGCAACCCCTTGACCTTGAACAAGAACTGTGAGCCAAAATAAACCTCTTCCCAGGTACGATGGCGCATGCGTGTAATCCCAGCACTCAGGAAGCTGAGGCTGGAGAATCATTGCAAGTTCAAGACATGCCTGGGCTACAAAGTGAGCTCAAGATCAGTCAGAATTGCATAAGGAGACCCTGTCTCAAAGACACAAAATAAATAAATAAATAAACAAACTAACAACCTCTTTTCTTCATAATTTACTCAGTCCGTGATACTGTGTTATTAGCAATAAAAAATAAACTAAATGAATGCCTTTAAAAAATATCATACCCTCAGACAGCCCTAATACAACATGTTTGCTGTCATCAGTTAGCTTCTTTGGAAATAGTACTGCCAGTAGAGGAGTCATTTCTTTATGAAAATTTATATGCTAACTACAAATGATGTCATTTCTTCTTTTGTGGACACAGTTCCTTAAAAGACGGTTACTCATCAAAGATAGTCCAAGTTCCAAGGAATCTTGTTTTAATTATTAAATATATTTGGAAATAGTGTTTTAAAGCCTGGATTTAAGGATAAGATATAAAGTTAATACAGTTTACATAGATGCTTCCAAAATGCCCCCAATTCAACTTGTTCAGTACTGGACTCATGATCTACAGCAGCAAGTGACACACCATGGCCTGTGGATCAACTCCTACTCACTGTTCTGTATTTAAAGTTTTACTCCAAACCCCCAAATTGCTCAGGGATACTTTTATGCTATCAGTGGTAGGATTGAGTACTTGATAATTCAAAGTTGGAGAAGCTTTCAGAATCTTTACAGAAAGTTGACATGAATTCAATGAAAACATATATACAAATTGGATGGCAGCCTTATCTATTCATAAATCAGATGTTAGGTACCATCTTTGGCACCCTGATGCTTTCCATTAGCCACCCTATCTCTAAATTACAAAAGATTCATCAGTTTTTTCTTTTGCAATCACTGAAATTAATTATTTTATTAAAAAAAACTACATTGTGTACTACAAGGTTCTACACACTCCTTTTAAGTTGCTTGGGACAAAGTAGACAAAAGCTAGTGCCTTTGAGAGCTGGATTCTCCTTTTTCATATCTTTTTTTGCACCATCTTTAATAAACGCTTTCTGAGGAATTTTCTTGCCTGCCATTCCTGCTGGTAACCTCCTATGCCCATTATTTTCACAAGAGCCAGAATTAGTCTTTAATGTGCAGGTCTAATCATATCACCCTTTTCATATCAATTTCTTCAGTGACTTTTCATTGCTTTTTAATCTCCAAGAGGCCATGCATAATTGGGTTTTACCCTTCTAACTTTATCTGGGTTGTATAAGACTTCCTGCCCCATACTGGTTTTTTGTATTGAGATAATCCATTCCACAAAACCAGCTCACTAGAGTGTTGCTCAGGAAGTCTGTACCCACTAGAGTGACTCTCACTTTTATAAACTTGCGAAGATCCCTATTCACAACACTTAACATAATTTGTAATCTTTCACATATGTGACTTGATTAAAATCTATCTCCTGGAATAAGGTATAAGATTCATGCAATAACAGCCTTCACTTACATTTTCCACTATTGAAAACTCATCACTTCACAAGGGAATCAATAGCACTGTTGAATCAAATGAACAAACGATGGTGTGAAGGGAAGAACACACTGACCCCTCCTTTAGAAGTAGTTTAACTTGAGCTAACAATTGAAGGAGTGTTGAACACTGTTTATCAGAGGCTGGGTGAATTAGGGGGTATGGAGGGGTGAGAAAGGTTGATCACTGGTTACTAAGTAATCACTAAGGAGCAAGAAGTTCTAGTGTGCTGTTACAAACTCCTGTGACAATGGATAACAGTAATCTACTCTATGCACATTTCAAAAACCTAGAAGGACTATGAAAGTGTTTACCATAAAAATGATAAATCATGAGAAAACATACATATTTTTACAATGTATATAGGTATCAGAATTGATTACCCAATTAATATGTATGGTTTTCAAGTTTTATGTATCAGTTAAAGATAATTTTAAGAAAAGGATGAGGGATTCATAGTTACTTATGTGAATCTGATCTGTTTTCTGGTGATTTAATGCATGTCTATCTATAGAATGAATGTTTGTACTCGAAATGTCCTTGACATTTTCTTGAGGAAAGGGAATTAAATACAGAGCATTCAATTGCTAGGTAGAGGAAAAAATGAACACAATTAGCACACTGTGCAGCAGAAGAAAAAGCAAGTTGTGCAATGTGCAGCCAAGGATGGAATTTGATTTCAATAGATCCCTGGTAAAGTTTGCTATGGCTCAAAATAGAAAAGGCGTGAGTTGAAAAGTCATGTTCTGATTGACTCCATTACCCCCAAACTGTGACCAAAGGCAAGTCATACAGAGTTTCAGCTTTCTGAAATTAGTTGTCAATAGACAAAATAAGGTGGCATATATAACGAACTGGCATGGTACTGGAGGCACAGTAGCTATCTACATAATTACTAGCTTTTATTAGAATATCTTATGACCCCAATGGTCAAGTTAATCCATACTTTTAACTTTAGAATGGATGTTCCCAGTCCTTCTCACTTTCTTCAGCTCCAATTTTTCTAGCAAAATGTCACTGCCATTAAATTTCATAGTAGTATTTCAGGTTTTATAAATCTAAAACTGAATCCCTCATCTTCCTCCCTTCTCTAGGTCTTTCACACACCTTCCTTCCTGTCCTGGTGTTCTTGGAGTAGTTACTAGCATACGCACTGGAATCAAATAGATATGAGTTCAACTCCTAGCAGATCAAACTTAGAGAAGTTATTTAAGCTCTTAGAATCTTATTTTTCTTATCTATGAAATGAAAATAGTGATGTCTCCTCCCTAGATTTACTGAAAAATAAATAAATGTATAGAGCATATAGTCTGACATATAGTAAATGCGTTCTGTTTATTGAAATTATTAAGGACACGAAAGTCATCTTTGACTTCCTTCTACATCTTACTACTCTCAAAAAAATAACTACTGGAAAGTCTGCTCCAGTAACACAAGAAATAATATTGAGCATCAACAAATGGGATCATACCAAATTAAAAAGCTTCTGCAAAGCAAGGGAAACCACCAATAGAGTGAAAAGACAATCTACACAATGGGAAAGAAAATTTTCCAGCTACACCTTGGACAGGGGACTAACATCTAGCATATACAAAGAACTAAAAAAAATTAGACCCCCCCAATTTAAAAACGCAATCAAAAATGGGTAACCAAAATGTATAAACAGTTACCAGACATACAAATGACCAGTAAATACATTTAAAAATGTTCATCATCACTAGACATTAGAGAAATGCAAAGTAAAACAATGCTGAGCACCTAGATGCCATTTTACTCCAGAAAGAATCACTGTCATTAAGAAAGCAAATAATAACAAATGCTATCAAGGCTGTAGGGAAAAAGAAACCCTTCTACATTTGTTATGGCTTGGGTCTAGATGTCCCCCAAAGAATCATACAGTCATAGTTGGGGATTTTTCCAGAGGTGACTGAATCTAGATTGTGTGATGCTAGTATTAAGGGTGTGTGATCACTAAATCAGAATACACTGATTGGTTCAGCACCACCCTAATCCGGGTAGCCTGAATACAATATATGGGACAGAGAGAGGCTTATCTTCCCCCTTCCTTGATGGTTTTGCTATCTTCTGCTTGCCATGAACTGGGTCTACTCTGCCAAGTCACCCTGACTTGGAACCAAGTGTTTATGGACTGAGACCCATATAAACTGTGAGCTAAATAGACCTTTACTCCTTTAACTTTGGGTGTCGGGCATTTTGTCTCAGCAATGAGAGAAAAGTAACTAAGACAATATTGTTGGAAATGTAAACTAGTACAACCACTATAAAAAACAGTATGGAGATTCCTTAGAAAACTAAAACTAGAAATTCCATTAGAACCAGCTATTCTTCTTGTTGGTATCTTCTGTAAAACATTAAAGGTATCAAATTACAATGATATACATATACACCCATGTTTATAAAAGCATGATTTATAACTGATAAATCTTGGAAACAGCCTAAATGCCTATTAACAGATTAATGGATAAAGAAAATGTGCTATTTATACACAAAGGTGTACAACTCTGCCATAAACAATGACAAACTTGGGGTATTAATGGATAAATTAATGTGCCTTCGGATCATAATATTAAATGAAATAAATTAGACACAAGGTTAAATATTGCATGGTTTCTCTTCAATGAGAAACCTAAAGTGTAAATAAAGAGTAAAATAAAAGATGGATAATAAGATGTAGGGAGATATTTTTCAAATGGGAAGGGAAACAAGATGGAGCAGAAAGGAGATGAAGGAAAAGGGGCTGGAAAAAAGTGGAAGCAGAGCTTCAGCAAAGGCAGAGGGGACCAAGAGTTGAAAGGAGCAAGGAGGGTTGAGAGGGCCAGGGAAAAAAAAGGAATGAAGATTTGTTATGTGTATGTACCAACTCCCCATGATAAATGTAATTATGTATAGCAAACATGCACTAATATAAATAAATAAATAAAATGAAAATAAAAAAAGAAATTTTTGTTCCAGTTTTCTCTCATAAACTCCTTTCCTGTGGCCCCAGTGTTGATGAGCTACTAAAATCGTCATTATCATATACTCTTCATTGCTGCATCTGGTTTTCATTTTTTTTCCCTAGTAGGAGGGACTGAACACAAAGCCTTAACCCTGAGCCCTTTTTGTAATTTTAAATTTTGAGAGAGGGTCTCACTAAGTTGTCCAGGCCGAGATCAAATTTGTGATCCTCCTGTCTCAGCCTCACATAGAGCTGTGGCTATAGGCACTGGCCACCACATCTGGTTGTTTCTTATTATTTATTCTATTTTATTTATCTTCATAGCAACGACTATGTGAAAGTAAGTGTCTGAGTCTTTACTTACTTGTCCACCTCCCTCTCTTTGAATATAAGACCACGGTGATAGAGAGAACATTTGAATCGTGTGTCCCCACTGTGATGAAGAACAGTGGCCCGCAGTGACTGTTGCCAGAATGCCTTCTTGAAAGTTCTGTGTAAATTATACTGTGTGCTGGATTAAAACTCTGAAGAAGATTGCACCGTGACAATGCAGCTCTTTCAGCTGAGTATTCAAGTCACTCCAGTTCAGACCCTTAGCCGTCCGCAACCCCCTATCCCTCCATGGCCTCCTAATGAAGAGCAGTGCTCGGCTTCCCTGTGAAGAAAGGAGGAGTCCCTACCTGCATTATCTTCTTACTCTCTGTTGTCATTCTTTCTCCCTAACTCTTTAGTGGCTAGCTAGAAGTGGCTTTTCTCTTGCTGGAAATCTCTGAGCATTTTATCGCCTCCTTCCTCTACTTAGACCTTAAAAATCGGGCCTACTATCTCTTTCTTGCTAAAATACCTCACAGAGTTAAAATGTGATATGGAATATGGAGTGGATTCCATCACAGGAAAGCACTTGCAGGATTAGTATATAAAGGCATAAATCCTTAGGGGAAAATGCCTTCTTTTATGCCCTTGAACATTCTTCCTTTTTGTTTGAGTCTTCTGAATCTGACTTGCTTTAAATATGACAAACTATACAAGCGAGAACAATGGAAGTCCTCATATCGCTGATACTAAATCTTTTCTAAGCAGCTCAACCATTTATCTTAGCTTTTCACCCTCAAGACAACTTGCAAATTGCTTTCACCCACTCACCTGGGGTTAGTCATGCTCTCAGTCAGGTAAGTGGGAAAGAATGCTGAGCAGTCAGTTTTCCACCTGAGACAAGAAGGGCTTTAAAGAAGGATAGAATGGAAATAGAACTTGGTAAATAAGGAGAGGAAGGGAGGGGATTCGGAAAAAAAGAGGAATCAAGATATATCTTATAGAGGTACAAATTTCCTATGATGAATATGATATATATTACTGTTTATTGGTACTATATATATATATATGTTAAAAATCAAAAACAAGGGCTTTGAGTTTCTTTTTGTTATTTTCTCACTCATTCCTGTGTTCATAAGCCTCTGAATACTCAGCTTTTTTTAAAACCAGAAGATAGAAACTGTTTTGCACAGATTATTTGAAGTACTTATCTCATATGTCATTGTGATGAATATAGGCTCTGTAGCAGAATCTTTTCAGAAAAGAAGAAACCACCCTCTCTGATACAGACATCTAAGGGAATCCTGGATACACATTAGTTTATTAAAAACCTTGAGTTTTTCATTATTAAGGAAAGACTATGTCTCCTTGATCAAGTATAGGCCTTTCTAATTCATCTGAAGACAGAATAAACCATTCTTTCCCTTCCTTATGTCTGCATCCTGCAGAATCTGTATTCCTTCAGTAGCACTGTGGAAGACAGTGACGCTGCTTACCTAACACTTTCTTTGGATTATGGCATCACTTTTCACACTTTACTCTCTTCTTGGGCTAGGATAACCTGAGGGGCCATGGAAAGAATCAGAGAACTTGAATTTGACTGTCATGTCTCAATACTAGCTGGATCACCTGAGGCAAGTCAATTGACTTCTATGATGTTAATTTCCTCAATAGTATATTGAAGGCATAAGAGAATAGCAGAAATGTATTTTTCAGAGATCTGGAGACTACATGTCCAAGATCAAGACACTACAAGGTGGCTCGTGGAGAGGGCTCTCTTCTACATTTCCATAAGGACATGTCATTGCTGTGTCCTAGCCTGGCCTTTCCTCTATGTATATGTAACCTGGTGTCTTCCTCAGCTTGTGAGGACCCCAGGGCTTTTAGGACTCCACTACAATAATCTCATTTAACCTTATTCATCACCTTAAAGACTCTGTCTCCAACTAGTCACATGAAAGGGTAGGGCTTCAACACAGGACTTTAGGGAGGAGACAGTTCAGTTTACAACCCCCACTTTCTGCCTTTACCCTAAATTCTGGAGTTACAAAGAATTGTGAGACACAGGCCAAGTGAAAAGAGTTATGGAGTGCTAGGGCCTTTCTTGCTTTCAGGTCACACTTTCACCTTAGATAATAAATTATGTCCATAAATAATATATATGTATACATACCATAAATATACCAAGCAGTCTTTTTCTTTCTGAATGATGCTTCCATGTAAAAGAAGAAAATGAATTGCAGGGTTTGAAAAGACCATATTCTTCCCAGAGGCACACGGGACAGACCTGTGACCTCTTTGTTCCTCTCCATCCTCATTTAGAGTGTGTTATCTTCACCTCTAATCTCTAAACATATTTTCTGGGTTTTGTTCCCCTAATAGCTGGCTATTAAAGTTTGATCCCCACCTCAGCAACAACACCTGGACCTTGTTAACAATGCAGAATCTCAGGCCAGCCCTAGTCTGACTGAATCCAAGTGTGAACCTTAACAAGATTTGCAGGGCATCTGCACATTCCCATTTGAGAAGCGTTATCCTTGACTCAAAGCCTTTACACTTGCCTGTTAATTCCCGTCCTTATTTCACCTTTCAGGTCACAGCTTAAAAATCATCTTTTCTTCCTCTCTCTTATTCTCTCTAAAGGAGTTGCCATCACGTTATTCTACTAACACATTATTTCCTGCTTAACACTTGTTATAACTCCACACTTTATCCATTTATTGTATTAGTAATCTCCTTTATCTAGCCCATTTCACTTCCTATCCCTTCAGGTCAACCTTGGTCAGAAAATACTAATATTTATCTTGATTCTTCCAAGAGAAAGGACACATTCACCTAACTTTTATTACAGCACATTGTCACAGTGGTTATATTTTTGAGGTATCATTAATCTAACACTGTGCCTAATTTATAAATCAAACTGTCACAGGTAGTACAGAAAGCAGAAGCCACCACGTTCACTGGGTTCAGTACTATCTACAGTTCCAGGCATGCACGGGGCATCTTGGAACACATGCCCTGCAGAAGAGGGGCTACTGTTTTTGCTTTGATTCAGTGTCTCCCTCCTTAAGCTCCTTGAAGTCAAGTGTCACATCAACTTGTTCAGCAAGTCTGTCTCAACCAGTGTTACATGGCACATTCTGCATGAGTGGCAAATAGCCATTGAATGAATAATGAACAAATTGTTCTCCATGCTCTGTTACCTGCCTGTGTCTGAATACCTTCTTGCTTCCTTGCTTGCTTGCACTCTGTATTTCAGCTCAGCTGAAACTAATTATTGACCTGCACCCTCACCCCGCTGCCTGACTTTGAAGTTCTTATTCTCTTATACACTTTCTCAGGCTACTGTACCCCATCTTGTTCCCAGCAAACTCATATTTGCCCTCTGAGTCTCTGCTCTAGAAAAGGAGGCTTAAGGCCCAACTGGACTATAATTATATCTTGAATTACATTGAATTTAGTGACGTCTGCATGCAAAATCTTCTATGACACAAAATCCTACTGAGAGAAATGAATTAGGCACTTCTCCCATGGGTATTTTCATTGTTTAACATAGTGCAGGTAACAAAGAACTGCTCAGTGAATGGCCTATGAATTCTGAAACAGAAGAAATACAAGATGATCTTAGAAGATGGTGTGAGGAGTGCTTGTGTCTACCTCAAAGTTTTCACATGAAACATCCTTCCAGGGCATCACAGTTGCCATGGCCCTGTAGGCAGTTTTTTTGAAGAAGAAGTAATTTTCATATGTATCCCTTTCATCCTTCAGCAGTCCTGGAATGATAATCTGAATCAAATAAACACTTCATTTGTCTCACTTTCTGAAGTTGTCTTAACTCCTGAGTATAAAAATAAGCAAATATACGCCTTTGGCTTAGAGATGACTTCTCCCTCATTTTTGTGCACTTATAAATTTGTCACCCAGTATGCAATGTCCTGATATGGCCACCTTCATTCACCAACATTCTGGGTAAGATGACTGAAGTGTGCAAATCAGATTTAACTAGTTAACCCTCCGTGTTCACTCACATTTGCATATGAGTGGAGAAAAGAGTTCTGTGGAGTCGCTGAAGGTTTAAAGCAGTAGTCCCCCACCCAGAACATGTAGGAGAAGCATGATGGAAGATCTGAAACATACCTGTGGCCAGTTGTACCTAGAGGCATTCTGATTTAATTGGTCAAAGGTGGAGCCTGAGCATAGTGAGTTTTTAGAACTTCCCATAAAATTCTTCCATTCAACCAGAGGTGAGAAAGATGCTTCTGAAAACTCTGGAAGAAACTATAGTACATGATGTGTTTTTAAATAAACACAGAATACATCTTGTTTCTATCTTTTCTCAGACCTGAGAGGTGATAGGTAAGAAGCCAAGTTTTCCTTCTGTTCAATTCTCAAAATGCACACACTTTAGAACACCTGCCTTTATCTTAGTTGAGAAGCCAAGCAGTTCTATAATGTCATACATCCTAGTGATGCCCTTAGCATCAGAGACCCTGGTAATTATCCATTGTAATGAAAAAAAGTGACTGTTAATATATGTGCATTACTGAAAGGCACTTTCCAGTCTTTCTTGTCAACCTGCGTGTTTCTGTAATAAGCCATTTGCTCAAACCTCAATTATTTTGCGATGTTTGATTAAACAAAATCAGCACCAAAATAATTCTATTAGGGTTAATTGACATCTTCTCACAGGGAAATTAACCACTTTGCCGGTCATGCTTTTTAATAACAATCTTCCACAATTTAAATTGCCATATCTGAACGCAATTCTTAAGGACTCCTTCAAAGATTGACTACAGCCTTACAGATTACTTTTACAAAACAGTTACCATGTCAACAGTTCAAAAATTATTCGGCCTTATACACAGCATTACAATATTCATAAGTCTTGGCAGCTAAGATTTAACTGTGAAAGTCTTGTAATTAGTTTCTTAATCCAGAGCTTAAAAATGATAATGGTTTAATGCCTAGACTATGTCAATAACTTTTAAGGAATACAATTTTCTGAACTATACAGTCTCCTAATTTTATTATGAAACATATGAGACAAAGATAAAATTAGTGTGGACTTATTTCAGATCAATAACTTTCTGGGCCAATAATAAGCATTATTTTAATTTTCTTAATCATCACAATCATCACTGCTATTTTGATCCCTTCCCTCTTACCAGGATAAATCTCCTAAACTTGCAGAATTCTCCTATGTCCTAGAAGCAGAAGCACTACATCAATCCTGGAAGACCTTCCTCTGTGCCTCTCTTTGCAATTATTTTTAATAATATTAATTGCACACTATTTGAACATAGCTAATGAGCTTAAGTTTTGAATACTAGGTCAGTACTTTTAATTGCAATATGCTTTATACCAAAAACTTAACCAGAAAGTTTTATTTTACACAACCATTCAAAACAAAAAAAAAGGTTTTTACCTTCCAGTAATACAATTATTATTGAACATTCACTCTATGCCAAGGAGTAAATGTATATTATCTCTAATTTTTATTAAGAACTATGCATGGAAATAATTATTCCCTGAAATCTGTGAATGAGAAGTTGGGCTCAACTTCAAGTATTAGGTGTTTGAAAGCATAATCTCTCTCTATTTGCATGCAGATACATGCCAGTCTAAAAGCTAAATAATCAAAAAACTTTAAGAAATTTATGTACTGACAAATCTGAAATTTCATGAGATGTGTAATTGATGCCCCGAAAAGTTAGGCTACCTTGCATCCTTGAAAACAACTTGCATGGAAGTAAATGCTGTTCCCAGTTTTCCCTGCATGTTTTAATGGATTTATAAAAGTATCTTTGCTAACTGCATCATTGATATTAATTTTAATGCCACTCCCTAAGTTACCAAAGAGAGAAGAAGAAAAACATGTAACTCCAAGAGGCTTAGAACATCAACCATTAAATACTGACCTCACTTATTTCTAAGGATCACTCCACCTCACTCAATACTATGGTCCTTGGGGTTATGCTCACATATAAAAAGATTGAATTCATTTGTAAATGACTGGCATAAGGGAACAAAAATAAGATTTTCATATTTGTGCTACTGTTCAACATTGTTTCTTACAATACTAATTATAAATTACTTGAAGATAGTTAAGGAGCTCAAGTTGTTTTACTATTTGCAAGTATATTTGACTTCTGGTGATTGTTTTCATGGGGAAACTTAGCTTTCTAAAAATAACAGCACTCCAGTAGCTCTGGAATATCTTTACTCAGCAATTTTCTTCTCCCTCTTTCTTTCTGTCTTTTTGATCCCATGAAAACCCAGGCTCCATCCTACCTTTGCAGATCCTTAACCGTGGCCAAAGTGCAGCAATTTTTCTGATCCATTTGAAGTTTGAGCAGTCCCAAACCTCACCCTCCACAGACACAGGTTGCCTTGTTTGAACCTCTACTGTGGAATTATAATCAGCATCTTGAGACAAGTGTGCTCATGCCAGTTTCCAGAGGACAGGAACTGTACCCTGTTCTGTACAATGCCAACATAAAGTGGGTACCAAGGACGTATTTTGTGGTAGAAAGCTGGCATGCTGTAGGTTTTAGGTTTATGCAAACTATTTTGTCACGTTCCTTGTCCCTGGGACAAAATATCCAACACCCACAACTTAAATGCGGAGAGGTTTAGTTGAATTCACAGTTACAATCCCTTGTCAGCTGGTTCCAGAGGCATGGTGGAAGGATGTGGACAGAGGAAAGTGGCTCACCCTTGCCAGAAAGCAGAGACAAAAGGGAGAAGCTGGGAAGAGAGGCATACCCTTCTAGGTCATAGACACAGTGACCCACCTCTTCTGACCGGACCTCAGCCTCTAACAACAATGCAGCTATATCACCTCATGAGGCATTCCCCTTCCAAAACTCTCACCTCTGAACATATGAGGCTTTGCAGGGACACTGCACATAGCACAAATCTATCATGAAACACCTGCTTTCCTTATCAATAATTGTGTATTATTTTGTTAGTGCCTTGGTTATTTTTCTCTTGTTGCTGAGACAAAATACCTGACACCCAAAATGAAGGAAGGAGAGGTTTATTTCTTACAGTTTTGTCTTGTAGTCCTAGATGCTTAGAAGAATTTCCACTCTGGTCTACTCATATCTGCCCAATTCCACAATCCACACACAGTACTATTTTCAAAAGGCAGATCTGATTGCTATTGTTTGGATCTATAATGGCCCACAAAGTCCACATGGTAAGGGCTTGGTTGCCAGGCTTTGGTACTACTATGGGGAGGTGATGGAAATTTTAGGATGTGGAGCCTAGTTAGAGGTCACTGGTGTTGAGCCTTTGAAGGGAATGTTGGGACCCCAGTCCCTTTCTTTCTTTCTCTGATTCATGGCTGCCATGGGGTTAGGAGCTTTCCTCTACTACATGCTCATACCATGAAGAACTGTGCTGCCACAGACCAACAAGCAATGTATCCAAAACAGTCATGGAATAAAGCCTCTGAAACTGTAAGCCAAAAATACATGCCTTCCTTTCGGGTGGTTGTCTCTGGTTACTTTATCACAATGATAGACAGTTGACTAACATACTGATCCAGTTGTAGCAACCCTATTCTGTTCTATTTATAATCCTTTAAATGGATTTTCATTGCTCTTAAGTTAAAAGCTATAATTCTTAGTGTAGCCTACAAGACCTGCTTGTGTGTTTCCTCCCCACCCCTGCCTTGTTCTACATGCTATAGTTGCTTTTCTCCTGATTGTGTTCTCCCTCTGGGCGGTATGCTCTTCCTTTATTGCCCAGGCTGGAGCTTCTTCTGTTCTTTATCTTCATCTCCCAAGTCACTTCTGAAGGGCACCATTTCTAATCTCTAATTTATGTGAAATTCCCTTAAAATGGGCTCTCAGGGCATCATTCATTTTCACAAATGTAGTTTCATGGTATACATGAAAGAACATTAGATTAGCATCTATCCATGTGGGTACTT
>RJWT010006941.1:0-28326 GCA_004365215.1 Cuniculus paca | reverse complement strand
TAACACGCTCTTAGTGTGCTTTCCCTCCTTACGGTCAGTGATGAGCTGTCCGTACACTTAGGCTTCAACAGGACCGGTGATTGGAGAGGGAGGAAAAGGCTGTTACGGCGGACTGCACAGGTCCTGAGTCGATTTGCCTGCGGGTGAATCATCACGCCTCTGCCGGTTCCCTGTGAGCTGGTCGTCCGCAAGCAGCGCCGTGTCGTTAGCACAGTAGGGGTAGGTGCTTCACGAGTTAGTGAGCGCTGACTAAATAGGAGTGACAGGTCCTTGTGTTCGGAGGGTAGCACTCAGGGTATGTTAAGGGCCAGGGCTTGGGACAGTAAACTTCAGTAAGGAATTTTTAAAAATCCCTGAACTAATAGCTACACAGTTGTGCCTTTTTACCATAACTACCGAAAGGTTATTTTGTTTTGGGCATTCACAACCCTGTGGCTGTTGAGACTTGCAGAGATTAAAAATTCTCGACCCGGGTCATCTGTTCTACAAGATTCTGACAGTGGTCAGACTATGTTTCTTAGTATCAATGAGTGGGCCCCAGTCCATTCCACGGGCCTGGAGGAGTAAGTGCTTACAGATTGCGATTTCAAACGGCGGGCCTTGTCATAAATATGAATGTCATAACAGAGTCTAAAGCAGAACCGTATTGGGAGTTTCTATAACTCCTGAAATTGATACAACTTTTGTATATTTTTTAGAGCGGGTTTAGAGCTTTCATAAGATTCTTAATGGAGACCTTGGCTTTCAAAAGATTAGGAACTGCTGGTGTAGACAGACGAGAATGTTCTTTCAACCTCATACATTTCCCATGGAATAAAGTGGTTACAGGCCAGATTTTGGGATTGGTTGTAATAGTCACGTGTGAAGCTTAAAAGCTGTTATTTTAAGCAGAAATTTTTCTTCAAATTAGATGAAATGGTTTTATTTTAGAACCTGGTATATGCATTAAACATGTGCAGCTAATGCATGTAGTTAGTTCTGGGTGAATGACAAGATAAGGTACTTTTGAATTCTTGGTAGAGAGGTGGGATGGGGCAGAGGCAACAGCTGTGACAAATAGAGATTAGTGCTTTCCCAGGTTGGCAGAGCCGGGCTGTGGTGAACTGGACACGCTTTCCAGGATGTCTAAATGCTGGAGTGTGTCAGTGTGTTCAGGATTTCTTGTGTTCCCTGTCTTCCACACTGTTCTCCTTTGTTCATCTTCGTGTGCTGTTTTTCTAACATTTACTTTTACCTTATTTTACCTTATCAGAAGCATTATTCTTTATATTCTTATATTCTTTATATTCTTTATATTTTTTGATTCCAGATGTTTCTGTTTAGTTTTTGTGAATTCTGTTTAGTTGACTTCTCATCCTGTACCTAATTCCTACTCCACAGAGGCTGCTTAGCCCTCCTAGTTATTTGTTCTAACATCTACATCGCTACTTCATGTGTCTGAGAAACATAAGTAGCTCTCTCATTTCATATGTTCCTCTCCCGTTTAGAGGGTTTCTACTTACAAACCTCAACAACTTTATAGGATTTATTTCCTCCTCATTCTGCTAGTATTGATATATTTTGGTTAATTGAATACTTAGCATTTATATTAAAACGATACACGTTTTTGCATTTGAGTTACCTTTTGTGTATTTTTGTCTTTGAGTTAATAATTGCTTTTTTATTTATGATGTACTATGAATTCTTCTTTCAAATTCAGCAGTTTATATTCCAAAATGTGCTCAAAACAGGACACATAATCTAATCCATTTTAATTTAAGAGGTTTTTTTTTGGGGGGGGGCGATACAGGGACTCAAACTCAGGGCTTCATGCCTGCCAGGCAGGCGCTGTGCTGCTGAGCTATCTCCCTGGCCTGAGATTGATTTTTTTTTTTTTTGAGGTGAATTCTTGCTGTTATGCCTGGGCTGGCCTCCCATCTTTTGGGTTCAAGGGATCTTTCTGCCTCAGCTTTCTGGGAAGCTAGGTTTACAAGCCTGTATCACAGCAGGTAGCATTTTGTGTGTGTGTGTGTGTGTGTGTGTGTGTGTGTTTTGAGACAGGGTCTCACGACTGCCCTTGAACTCACTGTGTAGCCCAGGCTGACCTCGAACTTGAAGCAATTGCTGGGATTACAGGCACCCTGTCTGGCCACTTGTTTTTTTTTAAAGAGACTTTGTATCTGGGGACTTTTTTCTTTGCTACACATCAGTGTTCCTGGGACGTTCCTATTATCCTCTTTTCTGTGTTTGGATGACTGACTGGCTGGCTGGCTGACTAGCTAACTGGCACTCACTTGCTTTCATTCTTTTTTCTTTTCTCCCCCCTCCCCTTGGCATTGAACTCAGGTCCTTTGCACTGACTGAGCTACATCTGTAGCATTTTTGAATTTGCAATCCTCCTGCCTCAGCCTTCCCAAGTGTTGGGATTACTGGTGGACACCACCAGCTGATGCTTTTTTTGAATCTCATTTCACTTGACTTACTTTGTTTTTGGTGTAGCATGGTCTCATTTACTTTGAGAAGGAATGGATGAGAATTTTTAAATGTTGTATGTCTGAAAAGCAACCTTACTTAATAGTTTGGTTATAAAATTCTGGGTTCAGAATACCTTTTTTCCTCAGTTTGAGAGCAATGCTCCATTTTTCTAATACTTTTAGTGTTAAAAGTCTGATGTGATTTTTGTTTTTGGTAATTTATAAATTTTTGGAAATTTCCTTATATCGAGTTAAAGGACATTTCTCAATTGTTTGACCATTTCTCTTTCTTCTATTGTTTTGATAACTGAAAATTGGGTCTTCTGGCTTGATTCTCCAGCATTTTCTCTCCTGTTCTCATCTTCCTCTGTTGTGCCTTTGGAGAGCTTTCCGTCTTTTTTTTTTTTTTTTTGGTACTGGAGATTGAACTCACGACCTCGCACTTGCCAGGCAAGTGCTTGTGCTGCTGAGCTAAATCCCCGGCTGCTTTCCTTCCTTTTATCATCCAGAGGAAGAGGGTGGGTAGCACACAGCTCAGCATCTAGACTTTTGCATCTCCCCACGCACTGCAGGTTTGGAACTGATGCTGATCCATACACTGCTGCAGGAGAGGGGAGTCGGTAACTGCAATAGCACCTCTTAGGGCCCCAATGTTCCTGTTCCTAGCCCCACATGGGTTCTTGATTCTTTTTTTTTTTTCTTTTTTTTCCTCACCAGGGATTGAACTCACAACTTGGCACTTGACAGGCAGGTGCTTGTGCTGCTGAGCTAAATCCCCAGTCCATTTCTTGGTTCTTTTTCGCTTTGGATGTGGGTAATGGCTTAGAGTGGCCTCTGGTGTCAGGCAAAGGAGCACTGGCTGTGGAGGGTTGTCCTGCCCTTCATGTCATCTCTGCTCTTTCCTGCTGTGCAACTGCAGTTAACAAAGCACTCAGCCCCTGGGCCTCATTCCCTTTACACAGGAGCAAGTTGGAGGTAAAAGGCAATAATTAAGGTTTCCCAAATTCTATGCTTTTAATACTGGCTGTTTAGTTATCTTAAGATAGACTTCTTAAGCTGGGCTTAGTGGTACAATCGGGAGGCTGAGACAGGAGGATCATTGCAAGTTTGAGATTAGCCTGGGCTACAAAGTGAGCTCAAGGCCAGCCTGAATGGCATAGTAAGACCCTGTCTCAAAAAGACAAGGGCCAGGGATTTAGCTCAGTGGCCTAAGCACCTGCCTGGCAAGCATAAGGTCGCGAGTTCAATCCCTGGTGCCGCAAAAAAACAACAACGACAACAAAAAAGATATACTTCTTAATGAGACAGTTGAGAGTGAAGTAGGTAATAGAATTATTTTTCTGTTACGTGTTGACAGTGTACTGTGAGAATGTCTTTATTAAGAAATGATGAAACAAACTAAGCTCTCTTCCATTCCACCATCTAGACTGTGTATGTTACTATTATAGTCAGGTTCTTTCTCTGACATCTTTTAAATTGGTGAGTTTACTCTGGGAAGGGAGACTGTATCCATTTCTTGTATATTTCATTCTTTGCTTTTAAGTGTTTGCAATTAATTGCTGTTTGGTTTCTTTTCTTTTCTTTTCTTTTTTGAGACAGGGTCTCACTATGTAGTTTAAGCTTACCCTGAACTCACAGTGATCCTCCTGCCTCAGCCTCCCAAGTGCTGGTACTGTAGATGCACTCTACCATGCCCGGCCGTTTGTTTCTTCTTGACCTGTTTTAAGTGTTTATTCAGTATGCTAAGTGAAGTTTAAGATTGCTTGAAGTTCTTCAGTGTTAAAACATACCCAGTTAAGGACATACAGGAACAATATAGTAAGATCACTTTGAATAGTTTCCTGAGCATCACGATTTTGATAAAATTAGAAATTCTTAAAAAAAAAAAAACTTTACTGAATCACATACGATGCAGTTCACTTTATTTTATTTTTTTTGCAAACCCAGAGCCTCAGATCATCTGTAAAAGCATGTAATTTGGTGTTTTCTTGTGTGTTGTTAATTGTTTAATTTCTGGAAAAAATATAGTTGTTCCTTGATACCCATAGGAGATTGATTTTGGATCTTCTCATACCAAAGTGTATGAATTTCCAAGTCTGTCACATTAAATGTGTTGGTGTGTATTACCTGTGCACATCCTCTGTTATGCTGGAAGTCATCTCTGGATGACTTGCAGATTGAGCATCCTTATTTCCAAAATGCAGACTGCTCCAGACTCTGAAACTCTTCAGTGCTTGTGGGAAACCCCACACCTGACCTGTGATGGGTCAGTCAAAATGCAGGTGTCCTAAACATAGTGTATTACTACTTGCAGGCTGTGTGTGTGTGGTACATATGACATAGCAATACATTTCTTTTTATTTTATTTTTATTTTTTGAGACAGGGTCTCACTGTGCTTTTCAGGCTGGCCTTGAACTCTGTGTAGCCCAGGCTGGCCTTGAACTTGCAGTGATCCTCCTGCCTCAGCCTTCCAGATGCTGGGATTGCAGGTGTGCACCACTACACCTAGCTAAATTTCTGTTTAAATTTGGGTCCTGTCCTCGAGGTACCTCATTATGTGTATGTAAAAATTCCAAAATCTGAAAGACCCCCAAAGACTTCTGATTCCAAGCATTTAAATAAAGGATCCTCTGCTAGTACCGCCCGGTGCGTGGTAAATGCTGTGTGTGTCTCTGCTAGACTGCACTGTTAGTAATGATCCCAGGGAATGTGTAATGTTCAGCACAGGTGCATTTTTTTCAGAGTATTTTTGATCCTTGATTAATTGGGTCTGTGAATGTATATGTGGAGGAGGACTTTTAATACAATTTTAACCAGTTTTAATTGTTCACCTTGGTGGCATTACTTCACATTCAAAATGTTGTTTAACCATTACCATTATTCCCAAAAACTGTTTCATCACTCCAGAAAATTCTGCAACCATTAAGCAATAATGACGCAGGTTCGCTTTCTCTCAACTGAGGTACTCTTCTACTTTCTCTTTTTTTTTTTTTTTTTTTTTGTCTTTTTGAGACAAGGTTCACTGTGCAGTTCAGGCTAGCCATGAACTCACTTTGTAGCCCAGACTGGCCTCAAACTTACAGCGATCCTCCTGCCTCAGCCTCCCTAGTGCTGGGATTACAGGTGTGTACCACCATGCCTGGCTACTTTATATCTTTTATAAATTTGCCTATTCTAGATAGTTTATATATACCATATTTGTCTTTTTGTGTGTGGCTCATTTCACTTAGCATATTTTAAAGATTAATTTATGTTTTAGTATGTAAGTGTTCCGATTTTTGTTTTTGAGATGAGGTCTCTATGTAGTTTAGACTGACCTGGATTAAACTTTGTAGCCCAGGCTGGCCTCGAACTCATAGCAGTCCTCTTGCCTCAGCCTCCAGTGTGCTGGAATTGCTGCTGTGCACCACCACTCCCAGCTGTTTTAGTATGTAAGAATATTATTCCTTTTTGTGACTAATAGTGCATTGCATATGTATCTTTTTGTTTGTTTTGCTTTGTTTTTTGGGATACCAGGAATCGAACTCAGGACCTTGCACTTGCCAGGCAGGCGCTTATGCTGTTGAGCTGTATCCCTGGCCCATGCATATGTGTATAACATGCATGTACCACCTTTTATCATCTGTTGATGGACACCTGATGTTTTGTTTTTTCTTCTTAGTGATATTGGGGCTCTTGCACTGAGCAGCATCTCTAGTCCTTATTTGTTTCTTTGTGGGTTTTTTTGTTGTTTTTTTTTTGTTTTGTTTTTTTAATAAAAGCAACCCTACATTTATTGGCCTCCAGTAAAAACATAAGGGTAGTCAAAACAATATGAACAAATGTTTTACAAATACTCCCAGAGTAAAGCACTTAAGCAGCTGCCTTTTTTTACGTATTATCATACTTGCCATTGCCTCACTTCACTGCTGTCTTAATTCACTGATCATTTCCAGTTGGAGACACTTTGTAGCAGAGTAATATTATCTCCTTTCAGCATGATCCAACCCAATTGTTTTCTTGACTTTGTTTTAGAATGAATTTCTTCTGCATCATCTAATACGAGGTTCATGTACTTATCAAAACCAACAATATAGCCCCCTATCCGCATATTCACTTGCTCATATAGCCACACCTGAATCCGGGATCTATTCTGCAAGTATCTGAAGATGAGGTTGATGGGCTGCACCATCACCTTCTGCACTTTCTGCCCCTGGCCCCTGTACGCCATGGCGGAATCTGACAAAGGCCACACCAAACACCATACTACCTCTAGCCTTGTTTCTTTGTTTTGCTTTTGCGTTTTTTAAACAAGGTCTTTCCTGTGTAGTTTGGGCTGGACTTGAACTTGGTTTGTAGCCCAAGCTGACCTCAAACTCATGGCAGTCCTCCTGCCTCAGCCTCCCAAGTGCTGTGATTGCAGATATGCACCACCCTACCCTGCTTAGTCCTTAGTGTTTTATTTGGAGATTAGGTCTCCTTGAGTGGCAGAGTGACCCAGGCTGAGCTTGACTTGCCACCCTCCTGGGGCTGCCAGTATGAGCCACCATGCCTGGTTGGTTGTTTCTGTGTTTTGTGTATGAATACTGCAGTGAACACCACATACAATTATCTGAGTGCCTGTCCTCAGTTTCTTAGGTTTATACCTAGAAGTGAAATTGTTAAGCTCTGTGGTTTAGAGTTAGTTACTAGTTTCATGGGGAATTGCCAGACTGTTAAGCTATTTTCCGTAGTGATTGTACCGTTTTACATTCTTGCCAGCATTGTATAGGGTGCCAATTTCTCCATATCCTAATCAACACTTATTTTTTTGTTTTGTTTGTTTTGTTTCTTGTGATACTGGGGATCTAACCCAGAGCTTTACACTTGCTGGTCAAGTGCTGTTTTAACTAAGCTACAACCCTAGTCCTCATTTTTAAAAAAAATTGTAGCCATCCTAATAGATGTGAAATGGAGACTGCTGGGGTTGTTTTTGTTTTTATTTTTTTTTTGGTAGTGGGAATCAAACTCAGGACCTTGCACTTGCCAGGCAGGCACTGTGCCCCTGAGCTGTATCTCTGACCCTTTGGCCCTTTGTTTTCTTTTGCTTTGTTTTATTTTGGTTTTTTGAGATAGGGTCTTGCTGTGCCATTCTGGCTGACTTAAACTCAGTAGCCAAGGCTGACCTTGAGCTCTCTCTGGTCTTTCTGCCTCAGCCTTCCAAATGCTGGGATTTTCATAGGCATGCGCCACCATCCCTGGCCTGTGAGACTGTTGGTTTTGATTTGCATTTTCTTAATAACTAATGTTGAGCACTTTTTCGTATCCTATTGGCCATTCATGTATGAGTGGTTTCCTTGTATTTCTTTTTCTTTTTTTTTTTTTTTTTTTTTGGCAGCACCAGGGATTGAACTCACAACCTTGAGCTTGCCAGGCAGATACTTAGACCACTGAACTAGATAGATCCCTGGCCCTTGTCTTTTTTGAGACAGGGTCTCACTATGCCGTTCAGGCTGGCCTTGAGCTCCCTTTGTAGCCCAAGCTGGTCTTGAACTCGCAACAGTCCTTCTGTCTCAGCCTCCCAAGTGCTGGGATTACAGGTGTGAGCCACCACACCGGGCTTGTATTTCTTTTTCTTAGCAAATGACTGTGGCTAGAACTTAGAGTTCAACCACAGTGCAGCTACAATGTAGAGAGATTCATAGTTACTTCCCTATTTATTTACCTGTGCTGAATTTCTTCACTGTTAACTTTAGAATACAGAAATTATATCAGGTCATTACCTGCTGTTGGCCTTTGTTTTAAATACACAGTTGAACTCCTGGGTCTGTACAAGTTAGAAAGGTACATCTTGGTTTTAGTCACTGGCTGAGCTATATATTATATGCAAGGAGCAGATGAAGTGCAGTTGGAAAAGTAGGCAGGTGCCATGTTCTGCTATTTTTTTCTGTAGAAACTGGAATATTTTCAAAGTAGAATGGAAGAGAAGACATAATACGGTTTGTCTTAAGTTTGAAAGTGGTAGGGTGGGAGGAAAAGTATACAGAGCAAACAGAAAAGGATTAGCCTTGTTACTAGTCCCAGAGAACTACTAAGTCGTAGCAGGTTTGGACTTTGGTAGCAGTGTAGTAGACAAATGGATGAATTGGGCCAGGGATTTAGCTCAGTGGCATAAGCCTGGCAAGCGCGAGGTTTTGAGTTCGATCACCAGTACAAAAAAAAAAAAGGGATAAATTGAGATTCAGATCTAGAATACCAATTTTGTAAATAATACTTTGCAGATGAGTTTAGAACTCAAGGGAGTTGAGAGCCAAAGATGTATATTGAGAAGCAGGGTATCATGCATGATCAAAATACAGTGAATTATTACAGTAAAAGACTGCCCTTAATCCCCTCTCAAATACTCCTTCTTGCTTTGAAAACTTACTCCATTCTTCTTACCATTTTCTGAAGCAGTTTTGAACTCCTTTTTTATGAGTCGTGATCATAAAATACAGTGAATGCTGCTGCTGATTGCCATACAGTGGAAAGGCAGGCTCATCAAAGATACGGTGTGTCTTCATCCACCTTATTCATTGGATCTGGCACTGTACAACTTCTAACTCTTCCTCAAGTTAAAATAACTTGAAAATGAAAGGTAAACAGTCTGAATCAACTGAGGACATTGAGGCAGCCACAACAGTGAAACCAAATAGGACTTCCAAAATGGGTAATGTGTCTTTTACTGTATCAGTTAAAAAAAAAAACCCAACCTAAAACATTCACAGTATTTTTTTACCACACCGTGTATAGTCAGTAGTCATACACGAATTCAGTGTGAGAGGAAGAGGCTTAGCACTGACTTGTGGGGAAGTCAGTGTAATGGAAGGAAGAGTCTGTGAAGGAGCTGGAAAAGGACTGGCCCTTGACAAACTGTGTTGCATATTGGAAGTTGTGGGAAGAGTATTTGCTAAAGATGGTGTGAGTGAGAAGTGTTTACTCTAGTTTCCTAAGAAGGACAAATGGAAGCAAATCTATAAACAGCGGAGATTATTACAGCTCATCTGCTGTGCAGTCTGCTCTGGTAACCAGTTGGAATAAAGTTTATGGTTGAGTGTCCCCTCGATGATGAGACCTTTCCTGGTGACCCTCTGTCTCCTGTAGAGACCAGGACACCATTGTCTTTGCCTCAGCATTTTCTCAAGTAAAGGGCACAGTGGTAGAACCTCCTGACTTGGGAAGTGAATACTTGACTTTAGGTTTGTTACAGTGTGAAACACCATCAGTGATTGATGGAATACAATACTACTGTGCCTCTCCTCCAAGAGGTAACTGCTTTCCTTCTACCTAATACACAGGCATTGCGACACGTGGAGGCTTAGTGCTTATTGCTGGGTCCTGGGTGCTTCTTAACGGTGCCTGCTGAATTGTAGACCCAGTGAACAAACCCTACGTTTTGTGGGTCTTGAGAAAAAGACTGTGTTTCTTTTTTTGGTTTTTGGAGATAGGGTCTTGCTTTGTAGTTCAGGCTGGCCCTGGCCTTGTCCCTGAACTCACTGTGTAACCCAGGCTGGCATTGAACTTGCAGCAGTCCTCCCTCCTCAGCCTCACAAGTGCTGGGATTACAGGTGTCTGCCACCATGCTCAACTACAAAAAAATTCTTAAATAGAGTTCTGTAATTCAGAAGGAATTGCCAGTTTTATATATGCCTAGTCAGGAATGTAGTTGAAAACGTTCTACTCTGCAGACAACTTTTTAACTCTTGATTTTTCCCTCTGACCTTGTGTAATCTTCAAAAAATGTTTGATAGCTGTATTCTCTTGATCACATACTGGACATAACTTGTGTGTACTTGCATTCTGGTTTGGAGTTTATGGACATAAAGAACCAGGGTGTGGTTTCTTCCCTGAAGAGTTCAGGTTTTTTGTTTGTTTGTTTGTTTTTGTTTTTTTTTTTGCAGCACCAGGGATTGAACTCATGACTTTGTGCTTGCCAGGCAGGTGTTTAGACCACTGAGGTAGATCCCCGCCCTTGTCTTTTTGAGACAGAGTTTCACTAAGCTGTTGAGGCTGGCCTTGAGCTCATTTTGTAACCCAGGCTGGTCTCAAACCCACAAGGATCCTCCTGTCTCAGCCTCCTGAGTGCTGGGATTACAGGTGTGAGCCACCACGCCCAGTTTAGAGTTCAGTTTTTATCACTATCTTCTTCATTCCTCAAGTGTAAAGTGCTGAACTGTGGAGAACAGTGCCTGGCCTGGGACTCTGCAGTGCCTCAGTGGTGCTGAAATGCTTGCTTGCTCTTGTCAGGGTGGACATGTAGTGGGAGAAGAGGGGTTTCTGATAGACCTCCCTTCCCTGGAAGCCTTGGTGTTTCTTTACTATCTGTAAACCGAGGGTGCAGCCACCATGTGGTTTTGTTTTGTAACGATACCACGCGGTTTTTAAGGTTTTCATGGTTTCTAAAGTTTTCAAGGACTTCATTTTGTTCTATGCTAGCAGTTACAAAACATGGACTCATGACTTTTAGAATATACATTTTTCAGGCAGTTCTTTTTTATGATCTGTGTGAACACTAACCTTGTTAGGTGTTGTCCTTTTGAAAAAGTGCAATATTTGAAAGTGTTTTCTTTTTTTTTTTTTAGAAATCATTGAAAGGATTTTATTTTGCGAGGCTGTATTATGAAGCTAAAGAGTATGATCTTGCTAAAAAGTAAGTACCAAACTTTGAACATGGTTAGTTTTCAAAAATCCTTGCCTTCCCTCGTGTTCTTCCCAGTAGGAAGAACTGCTGAAGAGCACACTGTTTTGCCTGTGTGTATCTGGGTACTGGAGAGTCATCATGTGCATTGCTTGCAGGCTGCTGTTTGTTTTTGTTTAGGTTAAACCCTTTTTTCTAAAAGTGGTCTTGGGTTAGAATGAAATGAAAGAGCTACATTTGAATTTCTTTCTGGTTAGATATCTAGAACTTTAGCTGGAAAAAGAAAAGTGAATACAAGGTTAAAGAGCACTCGTGTAAAACACACACACACACACACACACCCCAGACTGAACCTAGAAACACGGTGGCAAACCGTGGCACATGTGCTGCAGCAGGCAGGCTGTGTGTGTGTGTGTGTGTGTGTGTGTGGTTTTTTTTGTTTGTTTGTTTGTTTGTTTGTTTTTGGTACCAGCAATCAAACTCAGGACCTTGTACTTGCTAGGCAGGCACTTATGCTTTTGAGCTACATCCCTGGCCCCTGTCTTTTTGTCTTTGTCTTTTTTTTTTCTTTTTCCTTTTTCCTTCTTTTTCTTTCCTTTTCCTTTTCTTTTGGTACTGGGGCTCTAACTCATGACCTCGCGCCTCCCAGGCAGGCGCTTGTGCAGCTGAGCTAAATCCCTGGCCCGTTGTCTTTTCTTCATTGTCGTTGTCATCTTCCTCTTGTCTTTTTGAGACAGGGTTTCACTATGCAGTTCAGGCTGGTCTTGAACTCACTCTGTAGTCCGGGCTGGACTCAAACTCTCCAGTTTATGTCATTGAAAGCTCTAAAAGGTCCACTGTCACTGACCAAGGACCTTGCCACACTAGAGATAAACTCTACACTGAACTACCTTCTCAACCCTTTTGGAAAGGTCTTGCTAAGTTTTGCAGGCTGGCCTTGAATTCGTGATCTCCCTCAGGCTCCCCAGTAGCTGGGATTACAGGTGTGCATAGTCACACCTAGCCATAAAAGATCTTTAATAGACTCAGTGGGTTGTATGTTCTGGGGCTATTGCACTACAGAAGAAGAAACTTGGAGACTGATTTCCTGGCATGGCACAGTTTAAAGCCTGAGAGGAGCAGTGAGGTGTTTGCTGGGAAGAGGTGGAATGCTAGTAAGAAAGGAAAACCGCAGCACCTTCCCTGACCGTTCCAAGTGTAGCTGAGTACAGTAGTTTCAAATGGTTATTTTTTGTTTAAAGGGTAATGATATATTAGATGTTATTTGGGAAATTGTTATCTTTAGTTTTTAGCATTATGCAGTATGATAACTTTATAAAAGTATAATTTTTTTTGTTTTTTTTGGTACCAGGGGTTGAACTCATGACCTCATGCTTGCCAGGCAGGTGCTTAAACCACTGAGCTAAATCCCCAGCCCAAAAGTATAATCATTTTTATTTGTATACAAAACTTGGCAAGTATGATCCAGAAGGGGAAACACTTTATATGCTTCTTTGTGTAGATAGTACTAGGAAAAGCATTTGACAGGTGTTGCATTTAATGGCATGTTGTCAATGCTGTGTTTGTGTTTTGAGTATGATCCGTTTGTTTCTATGAATACTGTTGAGTCTGAATATTCTGCTCTATTAATGGTAGTCAATAATTGAGTAACAATAAAGATTAGTGTAATGGTTGCTTTGGTTAGAATGCAGTATTTAAATAGTTATGTTTATTAATTGAAGATTGTTTTTGTATTACTATTTAAAAACAGATACGTATCTTCGTATATTAACGTGCAAGAGCGGGACCCCAAAGGTCACAGGTTTTTGGGTCTTCTTTATGAAGCAGAAGAAAATGCTGACAAAGCTGTTGAATGTTATAAGGTAATTGTCAGATGAAAAGAAAATCTGTGTACAGCCAGATGCATGATGCCAATCTAATTCATGTAGTGGGTAATTCAGGTGCATTTTATGGAGGTCATGAGACTAGCACTGCTTGAGTCATCTTGGGAGACTTTTAAGACTTGGCCCACAGTACACTGGGCTTCAACACCTGAAATTTAAGTCCGACATGGTCAGAGATGTTCATATGTGTTGTTCTTGTGTGTTGTTTGTATAATTTTCATTTGATTGATTTCCATAACTATCCAGGATTGTTTGATTTTAACTTTGAAAAAACGTATTGTCATCTAGGAATAGAATTTTTAATGGCTGTGCGGGTAATTTTTTTTAATCTTGGTATGACTCTAATACAATTTTTATTTTTAAATTTTTTTTCCTGATATTAGCGTTCAGTGGATTTAAACCCAACACAAAAAGATCTTGTGTTGAAGATTGCAGAGTTGCTGTGTAGAAATGATGTTACTGATGGAAGAGCAAAATACTGGGTTGAAAAAGCAGCAAAACTTTTTCCTGGAAATCCTGAAGTTTATAAGTTAAAGGTAAAAAGCCAAATCAAACAAAACATAAAAGGAGAAAACTAGGACACAATCATTTCTATTATTTTCAGTTTAAATTTTTTGTTAGCAAACCCAGAACTGCTGAGGAGTGTGTAATTTTGTTCGCTTTATTTTTTATTTTTTTGCGGCACCGGGAATTAAACTCACGACCTTGCACTTGCCAGGCAGGCGCTTAGACCGCTGAACTAGATCCCCAGCCCTGTTTTTGAGACGGGGTCTCACTATGCTGTTCAAGCTGGCCTTGAGCTCACTTTGTAGCCCAGGCTGGTCTCGAACTCACAACGATCCACCTGATCCACCTGTCTCAGCCTCCCGAGTGCTGGGATTACAGGCATGAGCCACCACGCCTGGCTTAAAGACTAATTTCTTTTTCTTTCTTTTTTTTTTTTTTTATGACACCGGGGATTGAACTCACGACTTTGCGCTTGCCAGGCAGGCGCTTAGGCCACTGAGCTAGATCCCCAGCCCTGTGTTTGCTTTAAACATTTTCTTTTTAAAACTTTTTATTCTGAGTTTAATGATTCATGCCTTGAATTCTAGCCCTTAGGAGCTGTGGCTGGGGGTATTATGAGTTACAGACCATTCTGGAACACACACTTCTACTGGGACCCTGTCTCAAAGAACAAAAGCAGAACTCTTTAAAACCTTTCTGAGCATCTTTATTGGGCACTGATGTGCTTTAGATACCTCAGTTACTTTGTTGGAGTAATACTTCAGAGATTTTACAGTTTTGCAGCTGATGATGGAGCTGAGGTTTAAATTAAGCTCTGCCTGGTATAAAACTTTTTCTTTATTAGGTGAAAATTGCCTATAGGTAATTTTAGGATTTTTTTTTTCTTTTGCGGCACTGGGGATTGAACTCACGACCTTGCACTTGCCGGGCAGGCGCTTAGACCGCTGAGCTAGATCCCCAGCCCTGTTTTTGAGACAGGGTCTCACTATGCTGTTCAGGCTGGCCTTGAGCTCACTTTGTAGCCCAGGCTGGTCTTGAACTCACAACAATCCGCCTGTCTCAGCCTCCCAAGTGCTGGGATTACAGGCGTGAGCCACCACGCCCAGCTTTTTTTTTTTTTTTTTTTGCAGCACTGGGGATAGAACTTGCAACCTTGTGCTTGCCAGGCAGGCGCTTAGGCCACTGAGCTAAATCCCCAGCCCAATTTTAGGATTATTATAAAGAAGTCTTCTAGTAACTTTAAAAATGGAAAGGATTGTCTCATGGGACAAAGGTTATAAACAAATGATAAAATACTTTTTTATATTGGAGCTGATTACTATAAATTATAGGAAATTGTTGCTGATTGTTATTTTCCTTCAGAAAAATATGGTTTACCAAGAAACTTCTGGAGAAGGTCTTTCTAGATATGCTTGGCATATATTTGAAATGTATATTATTATATAATGTTAAAAATGTTATGCAGACCTACATTGTTACATACATGGAGAGTAATGAAGAATCACAAATGTATATTGTTGTTGGGTTTTGTTTTGTTTTGTTTTGTTTTGTTTTTTGTGGCACCAGGGATAGAACTCACGATCTCGTGCTTGCCAGGCAGATGCTTATGCCACTGAGCTAAATCCCTGGCCCTTGTCTTTTTTTGAGACAGTGTCTTGCTATGCTGTTCAGACTGGCCTTGACCTCACTTTATAGCCCAGGCTGGTCTCAAACTTGCAACGATCCTCCTGTCTCAGCCTGCTGGGATTACATGTGTGCGCCACCAGGCCTGGCTATGTGTATTGTTTTTATCTGTCTATCCCACTATTTTACATGTTTCTGATAAGAGTCTTTAAAAGGTTTTGTTTTGAAATACAGTTTGTAATGGTGGCATTCTTTTTTTAAAAATATTTTAACATATAATTAGAGGTCAGTGCTTCTCTTGCAGGTATGGAAAGGCCAAGTCTAAGTTTATGGAATGATCCAGATGGGGAGAAGGAATGAAGTGCCGAGCACTGCTGGTGCTTGGCCTCTCTAGGGAGAGACCACAGGGTGCAGATCAGTGCCACAGCTCAGGTAGAAAGGCATCCGTGCCCTTTTCCTCCAGAAAGGATGAGTTGAGGTTGTTAGTAGAAAGTGGAGGTGAAGAGAGGTGTGGAATGTGGAGGTACCAAGTGACCATTCCAGGGAATGGAGAAAATGAGGCTGTTGGAAGTAAAGTAGTGTTTTGTTCTAGGCAAAATGTGTCTGTGTTTGAGATAAAGTAAAATCATCCTGGGGTTTGAGCTGTCCTGGTATATCTTACCCCACCCAGTTGTTCGACTGTTAGTGTGCAGACCCAGAGAAAAGAGCTAGTGGGTTTTTCTAAGGGAAGGTGTGGAAGGAATTGGTTGACAGAATCACCAAGCAAGTGGTAATCATGACTGCTAAAGATCATTGCAATTTAGCTTGACGGAGAAGTAAAGTGTGAATGTGTTATAGAAAATTAGAACTTGGTATGTACTTTTGTGTGTGTGTGTGTGGCACCAGGGATTGAACTCACGACCTTGCGCTTGCCAGGCAGGCGCTCAGGCCGCTGAGGTAGATCCCTGGCCCTTGTCTTTTTGAGACAGGGTCTCACTATGCCGTTCAGGCTGGCCTTGAGCTCACTTTGTAGCCCAGGCTGGTCTCGAACTCACAACGATCCGCCTGTCTCAGCCTCCCGAGTGTTGGGATTACAGGCGTGAGCCACCACGCCCGGCAAACTTGGTATGTACTTGAAGGGCTATTTTCATGCCCTTCAAGTACAGGAGAGTGCATGTGGCAGTGAGGGCATGGGGCCCAGGGAGGTGGAAGAATAAGAAGAGTGATAGGTGAACAAAACATTTTCTAAGACCAGTGTCAGTGTTGGATGGATGGATAGATAAGGTTGAGGTTGGAGTGAAGGGTCAGGTCACTGGATAGGAAGTGATGAAAGAACTGAGTGGCTAAGCCATTGTGTGTCTTGTATATCTTGATTGCTAATCTCAGTGCTGGTTGTTGGAGATGTAGTGATTTATCCCAGAAAGATTCACACAAGTTGCTGGGCGTGGTGGCTCACGCCTGTAATCCCAGCACTTGGGAGGCTGAGACAGGCGGATCGTTGTGAGTTCGAGACCAGCCTGGGCTACAAAGTGAGCTCAAGGCCAGCCTGAATGGCATAGTGAGACCCTGTCTCAAAAACAGGGCTGAGGATCTAGCTCAGCGGTTTAAGCGCCTGCCCGGCAAGCACAAGGTTGTGAGTTCAATCCCCGGTGCCGCAAAAAAAAAAAAAAAAAAAGATTCACACAAGTCCTGTTGGGAGGGGAGAGGTGGCAGTGAGGAACAGCTAGGATACAGATCTTGTCTCTGTTTGTAGGTGAGGAGAGCAGCTGTTAGGCAGAGGTGATGGGGCTGCTATGACACCTAAGGCAGGAGGTGAAGCAGTGCTTTGAGAAGATGATGAAGATGACAGAATAACTTTTAGCCTCTGGACTGAGGGACAGAGTTAGACTTAGAGAGATGCAGAGGGGTTTGGAAATAGGCCCCATCCCGTGACATGGACTGACAGGAGGCCTCATCTTCTGGTGGGGATCGAGGTGTGGGTGCCTGGGACAAGAGCAGTATGGTCTTGTCTCAGGCAAATGTAGGCAGCCACATCCACTGCAGGATCCTGTGTGCTTCTCTCCACATCAGATTCTTGGGGCTCAGCTTGTGGGAGCAACACTGAAGGGGCTTCAGAGGTAAGAAGAGTGGTACTGCTGGTGCCACTTTCCTAAAGGTAGTCTAGCCAAGGTGGGAATGGACTGCATCTTGTTTAAATTGTGCAGATGTTATTCTAAATCACTGGTGGCAAACCTGTGGCACACATGGGACAACAGGCTGTTTGTATCATTGAAAGCTCTAAAAGGTTTGCCATCACTGCTCTAAATTAATGTTTTTTCCCCTCCCAATAGGAACAGCTTTTGGATTGTAAAGGTGAAGATGGATGGAATAAACTTTTTGACTTGATTCAGTCAGAACTTTATCTAAGACCTGATGACATCTACATGAATATCCGGCTAGTGGAGCTGTATCGTTCAAATAAGAGATTAAAGGATGCTGTGGCTCACTGTCGTGGGGCAGAGAAACATGCAGCTTTGCGTACAAATCTGGAGTGGAATTCGTGTGTTGTGCAGACCCTTAAGGTAAGTGAAGGCTGCTGGGTGCAGCGCATGTACTGCAGTACAGCGCCCTCCAACTCTTGAGCTTGTTTCATTCCTGTTAAGTGACTATAAAATGAAATTGTACCAGATAGGTTTAATTTATAATAGATAGAATGGGGAGATAGTATGACAAATATATACGTATTTTTGGTATTTTTATTTTAAGGCTGGTATAAAAACCATTATAGTTTTAGAAATGTGATAGGAGTGGTCCAAGAAATTTGTTTGGATAAAATACTCAGTTTCTCAAAGTTCAGTAGTTTTGTAACTTACTGTTCTTTCCACAAAACAGGAGTATCTGGAATCTTTACAGTGCTTGGAGTCTGACAAGGGCGACCGGCGAACAGTCAGTAAGGACTTGCTCCTGGCCCATACTAGCCTGATGCTCCTCACGCTTTGCAGCAGAGACGAGCAGGAGGCCAGGGAGCTGCTGGAGAGGTGTGTGGGCTTGGGGGAGGGTGGCAGCCAGGTCACAGGTTTCCTTTTTGCAGTGATGGCTTATTTGGTCTAAATTGACTTGTAGCATCATTATTTCTATAATGTACACAGGAGTTACAGTTGATACAATGAAACACTTGGAGGGACTCCTATTTTACTTTTGTTGGGATGTTACAATAAAGTTTTGTGTGATCTTGATTTTCAGAGAATTCTTAGTTTCTTTTGATTTAAATTAGCTTTATAGGTAAATGATCCATTTTGGATCATAATAGGCATTAAAATGAATATTTTGTTATACCACATTTTTTATTTTTAGGGTTTGATTGTTTTGAGACAGGGTCTCACTATGTAGTTCAGTCTGACCTTGAACTCATTGTGTAGTCCACACTGTCCTTGAACTCCTGCCTCAGCCTCCCAAGTACTGGGATTTTGCATACCCGGCCACAATTTTTTTTTTTTCAAAGATAATTTTGAATGAAAATCAGGTAACAGTTCTTAATCTCTTATCAGTGGCTAGATTCAGATGTACAGGTATAAGCTCTTAGTATCGCTAGTGTTTAAGGAAACACTGTTTTGGCTTAGAAACAAACATAAGGCATGCGTTTTCTTTTTTCTGAAACTTTGATTTTGGGAACTTGTACTTTTATTTTATGAAAATGAATTCTTTCAAAGAAAAAACATCAATTTGAGTTAGACAAAGGTGTGAGTTTAGAGCAGGGCTGATGAGCACTCATGGCCATCTGTGGCCTGCTGTGTGGTCTTGGGATTCAAGGGTCCTTGGCAGCCTGCGTCTCTGGATACTGCACGAGCAGTTGAGAGTCAGTAACCGCGACTGCAGCGTGCAGAGTCAGATCATCTGACCCTTAGAAACTTTCTACTGATCCATGGTTTATACTGTTCATTTATTTCACAGTACTTCACCGAAGTGTTGTAGTGGTTTTGAAAAAACATTTAGTTTCCCGATGATGTACGATAAAGGACAGTGTTCAAAAGAAGTAACTTAAACTTTTAGATGATACAATATTTAGGATGTTTTATTTTGTATAGTTCATATTATCAAAGTTTTTGGTCATAAGATCCTCTTATACCTTTTGAAGATACCCAAGGATCTGTTTTTCATGGGTTATTACTATTAGTATTTATCCTACTGGATATTAAAACTGAGAAATTAAAAAAAAACTTAGTTCATTAAAAAAATAAAAGCCCATTGTCCACTAACAATAATAGCATTTTTATGAAAGATAATTATTTTCCAAAGCCACAACAAAAAAAGTAGGGGACGTGCACTGTTTTGTATTTTTGTGATGTTTTTAGTGGCTGAATTCATGAAACTCAGCTGGATTCTCATCGTCTTTATTCATTCTGTTAAACTGTTGTCTTGAAGCCTCTGGCAAGTTCAGTTACACTTATATGGGAAAATAAGAGTTTCTGAAAAAAAAAAAACAAAAGTGACAGTATTACTGTGAAAATAAGTGGGACCTAATGGGTCTCTTGAAGGTCCTTGAGAACCACCAGAGATTCCCAGATTCACTTGTTAGAAGAAATCCCTGTTGTTCTGATTGTTTTATTATAAGCTACATTATCAGCTTTATTATAAACTGCTTTGTATTTGTTTTCACTTTCCTTACAAAGTGAAGATTCTGAAACGCATGAGGATTTAGAAACACTAATTAAAGCCGGGTGTGGTAGCACCTGCTTGTAATCCCAGCGCTCAGGTGGCTGAGGCAGGAGGATCACTGTGAGTTCAAGACCAGCCTGGGCTACAAAGTAAACTCAAGACCAGCCTGAACAACATAGTGAGACTGTCTCAAAAAGACCAACAAACAGACAAACAAACAAAAAAAGCTTATTGAAATATACATTACAAATAATGGAAAGAAATATAATTTAACTCTGTACTTACCTCTGTAGTAAGAGCAATTATATTGATACTCAGGTATCCCTCCATTATTTACTGTACTTTGGAAATGGCCTGTGCAATTCGAGACATTTCAGCCTTCACTTAAACCGTGCGGGTCAAGAAACTGGAAAATGACTTTCCGACCTGACCCTGGTTTATACAAAATACTATCTGTAATCTCTGGATTTGTATTGTTCTGTATCATTTCTATGATTGAAGGTCAAGAAATGACTATTTTGGAATAAGATATTCTAGAGGTTGAAGTATAGGGAGTATGCAGGATAAAAATGAGCACTAAATGGTTCAAAATTGATGAAATAGAGAATAAGAATTGATAGAACTTCCAGCATACAAGATGAATCTTGAAAAAAGGTTTATGTTACTTTAAATGACTATATGGAACGGATTATTCGTGATGCAGTAAGTGTTGACTACTCTTTGATGTTTCAATATTGCAGTTTTGATAGTGTCCTTCAGTGTGTGAAGCCTTCGGTGGGTGGAAATGATGAGCTGTCTGTTGTCTTCCAAGAAGTGAGAGGACATTTCTACCTGCATGCCGGCTCCCTGCTGCTGAAAATGGGTCAGCACAGTGACATCCAGTGGCGAGCTCTCTCTGAGCTGGCTATGTTGTGCTACCTTATAGCATTTCAGGTGAGCCTTTTCCAGTTCAGGTACAGGTGATATTCCACCAAGACTTGTCAGGTTCTCAGGGAGGTGTGCTCTGGTACGTAATGGAAATATATGAAAAAGTCTAGAATTAAAGTGAAAGTGAAAGTCAGCTTGATAGGTTAAAAATAACAAGGAGTACACAATACTGGCAAGGTTGGTAAAACAGCTATATAGTAATATGTACTGCTATAACTTAAAGACCAGTTTGAAGAGTTTGATCATTGTTGGAAACACGAGGGCATAATTTCAAATATAGTTAAAACTTGATCCAAAAACGTATATGTGACAAAGACAATAAGCACATTTTGTGGGGTGTGATTAAGGTATTACTGATTACCCTTCTAACATATTCACATGAAAACACAAATATATAACCTGTTTGTAGCATGAATATAATTGGGGATGTTACTGTTTTGTGTTCATCTTTTTTTTTGTTTTTTTTGAGACAGGGTCTTGCTATGTAACCTGGGCTGGCCTTATAGCAATCCTCCTGCCTCAGCCTCCCAAGTGTTGGGATTGGAGGCATGTGCCACCATGCCAGGCTATGTTCATGTTTGAAAATGAAGTCTTTCCTGTACAAAAATTGTGGCAGGAGGGAAATAGAACAGAATCTTTTTTTTTTTTTTAATAGGACAGAATCTTAACACTTACTAGGTTATGAAGTGCTGGCCCTTACCCCTTTCCCAATGCATTTTTTTTTTAGTTTTAATGTCCTTTTGTTTTTTTGACTGGATCTCGCTGTGCAGTTTAGGCTGGCCTTGAGCTCACAGTGATCCTCCTGCCTCAGCCTCCTGAGTGCTGGAATTACAGGTGTACACCACCACACTTGGCTGTTGTATTAGTGTTTGCAGAACATAATGACTACATTCACTGTAGAGGGGTTCGTACATACATGTACATAACACATCTTATGTTTTTGTTTTAGTTCCCTCCCCCCGCCTACTGCCATCTCATTGGATTGCTTTTGAAATGAAAAGAAATGAGTAGTCTTGCAAAAAAGCATTAAGGAGACATACAAAAATGACTATTCAAAGAATGAATTCTTTTTTTTTTTTGACTTGGAGGAACAAGAAAGGAGTCACATTAAATTCCATAGAAGCATCCTTCTGGTTCTATCACATCTTTTCTAAAACACTGCTGCTATTCACCTTTGGTGTTTTATGTTGTTATCTGCTTAATCAAACTTTTTAGATTCATAGGAATGTGGTATTTGGGGCTTGAAGTTAAGACCTTCAGTTTGAGCTACATCCCCAGCCTTATGTTTTGTTTTATTTTATTTTATTTTATCTTATCTGGTTGGTTTTAAATCAGAATGTCACTAAGCCATGGATACGCTTTTCCAGGTTGGGTTTAGATTTGATCCTTCTGCCTCCCAGATTGCTAACAAGCTATGCCAGTTTGCCACACTTCACAAGGAAACATTTAATAGTGAAAATTAGGAAAGTCATCCAGGGTCACTCATTTGCATAAATGTTAGAAGGCTGTTGGTTTTTATAGAAATTCTCAAGTAATAGAAAAAAAAATTTTTTTTAAGTAGTTCAGGCTGGCCCTGAACTCACTATGTAGCCTAAGCATAAAAGGAAAGTTGTTAGCCAATGTTTGGTAGGTGTGCAGTTAGGTCAGGTGAATTTCTTTTATGGTAGCACTTTCAGACTCCCATCAGAGTGGTGCTGTGTGGTTCCCATAGGAGACCACACCTCAGCAGGCATCTCGCAGTCTTGTGAGCCCACTTTTAGCATGGGAGGACTTGGCAATGCTTAGACTGAGTGATTCATAATTAGTTACCTGGTTGCAAATTTAGGTGTTGAATAATTCTGTAGAAGCAACCAGATACATGAATGGAGGTCAGTTTGAAAACGTGTTTCATATGTTTTCTTGTTTTGTGTGCTATTCTCAACATGTATGTTGAGACAAAGTGATGTGTTTAGAAAACTTACAAGTAAAAAGACAAGTCAAAGCAATGTTTTTGAAATTCAGAAAGCAAAAGTTTTTAGGTTCTTTTTGTTGTTGTTGTTTTTGTTTGTAGTTTTGAGACAGGGCTTCACTATGCAGTGCAGGCTGGCTAGAACTCACTTTGTAACCCAGGCTGGCCTCGAACCCGCAGTGATCCTCCTGGCTCAGCCTCTCAACACGCTGGGATTTCAGGCATACACCACCATGCCCGGCTATGTTCTACTTACTTTGAAAAATTAGTTTTAGTGGGGCACAGTGGTGCATGGCTGTGATCCCAGCACTGGGGAGGTTGAGGCAGGAGGGACGATTGCTGCAAGTTCAAGGCCAGCCTGAACTACATAGTAAGCCCTTGTCTAAAAAGAAAAGAGAAGTATTAGTATCTTTGGAAAACTGATTATATTACATGACTCTGCATTCTAGTGCTGCATGAGAGTACATTGTGTGTATTTTTTTGGGGGGGGGGGACAGTTTCACTGTGTAGCCTAGGCTGACCTGGAACTCACAGTAATCTTTCTGCTTAAGCCTCCTGAGTGCTGGGATTACAGGCACGTGCCACTGTGCCTTGCAAAGTGTTTGTTTTGTTTTATTTTTGAGACAGGATCTCATTATGTAGTCCAGGCTGGCCTTGAACTCACTGTGTAGCCCAAACTGGTCTTAAACTCCAGCCTCAGCCTTCTGGAGCCTGGGGTTACATGTGTACAGCACCACACCTAGTTTGAGTATATTGTGAAAATTTTTTTACCTTCATTCCATAATCTTTATATCTCTACCTGGGAAACACTGTTACTCCTTTCTTGTGATTCTTCAAGATAATTTACACTCTCAGTCCAAAAGATGTTTTGTGTATCTACTAGCAGAACACACACATCCTATGTCATTTCACTGTACCATGTGCATTTGTTTCTTGTTGGGTTACTTTTAGAGCCAGCGCCTTAAGGCTAAGACCTTGGTTAGGTTGCTTTTACTATTTGCCTTTCTGCTTCAAATAATTAAGCAACAAACCTTGTGCTGTTTTCACATGTGGAAATTGATAAGCAGGCTAAATCCCTCAAAGAATTGGGACATCAAAGTACAATTTGTGTAAGCATTTACAAATTTTAGAGCTCTTGCAAATTTCCTGCCTTACAGGGCTTATACCAAGTTATATTTCCACCAGTACTTAAAGTTATGAGAGGGGGTGAGGGTGTAGCTCAGTGATAGACCGAGTGCTTAGCATGCATGGGACCCAGGGTTTGTTCTCTAGCACCCCACTACCACCACCACAAAATATTGGGAGGCCAAGGCAGGAGGATCAGAAGTTCAAACCTAGATGGGGCAGCATAAGTAAGACCCCATATCAAAATAAAATACTTTTTTGGGGGCCGGGCATATAGCTCAGTGGCACAGCGGCACAGCACCTGCCTGGCAAGCATGAGGTTGTGAGTTCGATTCCTAATACCAAAACCAGTGGGGTTTTTTTTGTTTTTTTTTTTTTAAATGGTACCAGGGTTTGAACTCACAACCTTGTGCTTGCCAAGCACGCACTTAATGCCACTGAGCTAAATCTCCAGCCCTAAACAAAACCTTTTAAAAGGCTGGGAATGTAGCTCAGTGCAGAAGCCCTAGGCTCAATCTCAGTACTGGAAAAAAGTGCTCTTTCTATTCCTACTTTATAGATTGTATTCCTTGGTCCCCATTTGTTTGCAGTATTTTCCAATCAGATTTAATTATTAACTTTATTCATTATCAAAAATATGTAATAGGAATATCTTAGAAATTGGGGGGGAATTTAGGTACCACTGAATTAAGAGTTTTGATTCTAAAATTATCAGGTTCCAAGACCAAAGATTAAATTAATAAAAGGAGAAGCTGGACAAAATCTACTGGAAATGATGGCCCATGATCGTTTGAGCCAGTCAGGTAATAGTAATGTTTTAATTGACTTAATTTAGAAGAGAATAAAGGAGAATTACTATTAGTGCACATCTTAATGTTAAAAATCTTTCTGTCCAGGAGATAACCTGTCATGATTACTTGTTTCTTTTTGGTGTATTAGGTAAGGGCAGAGAAGTACAGAAGGGATAAGAAGAAATGGTACAGTCTTTAAAAGGAATGAATGCTTGATAGTATTTGCTCTTGGGTGGAAGTAACTCCTAAGCCTTTATGTAGCTAGTAGAAGCTGCACCCTAAGTATTTCAGGGCACTTCCTGAACTGAGTAGTGTTACTCTTGCCAGCCATTCAACACCAGCTGCTTGTAAAACAGTGCTGTGAGTGATACAAGCTCAGAGATGCATCTGTCTCCTGAATTGCTGAGAAGGAAGCTGCTGTGCATACATCCTCTTAAGTGCTGAGAACTGTGGATGTATTTCTCAGCTTGGCGGCTTGGGGTACTGCCTGTGGGGTTGCACATGCTGCCTGACCTTTTGGTAAAGCAGGGACTCCAGAGGCCAGGGAATGAAGCAGTAAACTAAAGAGACATAATTCTCTCTGGCAAGAGGTTTGGGTGTAATGTTGGTGAACTTCATGAAGAGCAAGAAGCAGTATTAAGTCTGAGTTGCTGTGAGCTTTGGTCTCTGCTGAGGCTGTCACAGTGCCTGGTGTGTCTGTCTCATGGCCCACTCTCTTGGAGGGAGTTTGTCCTTGGAGTGACTTTTTTTCTGTTCTCCTTTTATGTCTTCTGCCTTCACACAGCAAGCATACTTGGTAAAGTGTCACACATAGTAAAATCAGCTGTGTTTGCAGTCTTTGCTCTGGGCATTCAAGTTTACTAAGACAGTAATAGTCTGGTGGTAGTCAGACCTGACTAACCAGAATTAGCCTCAAGGAGAATGTGTATGTTTGAACAGCTTGATTCACACACCAGTTGTGCATCCATTCTTATAGCCCGGTGCCCATTAGCAGTTAGTCCCCATTTTCCCTAATCTGGTTGGCCTTGGGCAATTACTAATTTACTGTCTCTTTTTAAAAGCCATTTGCAGCCGGGTGTGGTGGCTCACACCTGTAATCCCAGCACTCGGGAGGCTGAGACAGGCGGATCGTTGTGAGTTCGAGACCAGCCTAGGCTACAAAGTGAGCTCAAGGCTAGCCTGAATGGCATAGTGAGACCCTGTCTCAAAAACAGGGCTGAGGATCTAGCTCAGCGGTCTAAGTGCCTGCTTGGCAAGCGCAAGGTCGTGAGTTCAATCCCCGGTGCCGCAAAAAAAAAAAAAAAAAAAAAAGCCATTTGCAGAGCTGGGTGTGATGGCACATGCCTGTAATCCTAACATTTGGGAGGCGGAGGCAGGGGAATCCTTGCAAGTTTGAGACCAAAGTGAGCTCAAGGCCAGCCTGAACTCGATGAGACCCTGTCTCAAAATGGCCACTTGTAGATATTTCCTATAATCATATAATATGTGAACTTTTGTGACTGGCTGCTTTCACTTTGTGTGTTTTCAGGCTTCACTGATTTGTAGCATGTATAAGTACTTTATTTATCCAAGGAGTGTTTTTTTTGTTTTGTTTTGTTTGTTTTTTTGTCTTTTCGAGACAGGGTCTTGCTGTGCAGTTCAGGCTGGCCTTGAGCTCACTTTGTAGCCCAGGCTGGTCTCGAACTAGCAACAATCCTCCTGCTTCAGCCTCCTGAGTGCTGGGATTACAGGTGTGCGCCACCACACCCATTTTAAAAACCTGTTAGAGGAGCATACTGGTTAACCAGGTTTAGAAGTCAGTGTATCAGATCAGAGAATAAGAGCTTTGCCCTGCTACTGTCTGATGGCTGTGTAAAACCTATAGTTTTCTAGAATGCCGATACTTTTGGCATTTTCCATTCATGTTTTTCTTTTAGGTAGACACAGGTACTGTTCAAGCTATACTCTGTTCATTTCTACATAAGCACCATTTTTGTTGTCCTATTGGGATCCAAGGTTGGAGAGTGAGGTCTGAGATAATTATGTTATTTCATCCTTGGGTGTATACATGAAACAATTAAATGTAATTATAATCTGCTTATCATAAAATGATGGAAATAATTTTTTTTTTTTTTTAAGGGCACATGTTGCTAAACCTAAGTCGTGGCAAGCCAAATCTTATAAAGGAGATTGTGGAATCTTTTGCCAATAAATGTGGGCAGGCTGCTCTGTATGATGCTCTGTTTTCTAAGTCTCCTAAGGAGAACTCTTTCCTTGTTAGTGATGACATTGGGTACATTGATGTGCGAGCACCGGGGCCAGATGAGTTGGCTAGATATGATACTGGTAAGTTGTGTCTCAGTAGAAACACTCTGCATCTTAATCCTTTTATATTAGGAAAAAACATTGCTCATGGTCTCATTCCCCAGGAATAATGGCTTAATATCTTCCTGTATTCCTTTCAGGTTTTTTTTTTGGGGGGGCTACTTAGAATGTGTAATATATATGCATCTATACATAATGTGTGTGTATATATAAATATATTCACTATTGTCTTGCTTTTTCATTAAAAGTATTACAACAGAATCTATATTAAAGCTATGTAGTGGGCAATATCTTTTTTTATGAATCTGCCATAATTTGTAAGCTACTTTCTGTTTCTGGGCAGCCAAATTATTTTCAGTTTTTCTACTATTAAAAAGTAAGTCATTTCTTGTTTAATAACCGGGCTACAGTCCTGTGACTAGGTCATTAAATGAATTGGTTGGTAAGTGAGAAATTGTATATATGTGCATTACAATATTTGGGACAAAGAAATGGTCAAAGGGAACTTCAACTTGATGACTTTGCTTTTCTTTACATAACTTTTTTTTTTCTTGTCTTTTTGAGACAGAGTCTGTGTATTCAGGCTGGCCTTGAGCTCACTTTGTAGCCCAGGCTGGTCTCAAATTTGCAAGGATTCTCCTGCCTCAGCCTCCCAAGTGCTGGGATTACAGGCATGTGCCATCGTGCCTGGCTTTGCATGACTCTTACATGCAGTCCTGTAGTGTATAACAGAATATAAAACTACAGTACTGTACAAAAAACATTGAAAATGAGATGTACAGAACTATACCCCAAAAAGGACAGGTCGTAAGTCTGAGTTGTGTTTTGTAAATCTGAACAGCGTGCTGCAATCATAAATCTGAGCAATTGTTGAATCAGTAGGTCGTTAAATGGAGAATATCTGTAACACAGTAAGTCTCCCAGCAGACAAGTTCCATTCTGGGAAAATTGTTCATAAGTGAAATTCATTTGTAAGCCAATAAAGTGAGTCTTACACAATACACCTGTGAAAGTTAGCAACTCCAATGTTCATAAGTCAAAACTTACTTTTAAATTATTTCCATAGCAGAATTCCTAAAAACCAAAGCTAAGGAGATGAGCATCTTTAAACTCTTGCAAATTGCCAAACTGCCAAAAAAAGTTGTATCTCTACACTTCTGGAAGCCCATTAACTTTTCAGTATTGGATTTCTTGTAGCAGGAGGAAAGGTCTCTTTAATAATAAACTAATGCAGTGGTAGCCGATTGTTCTAGTGACTGCTGAAAGGAAAATCCATTAAGATTTCTCTTTAGGTGTGCATTCTTTTTTATTTGATCTGTGTCAGCAGACTTGGCTTGCTGAGTTTTAGTGAGTCACTTTTTTTAGATGCCCTAGTAAAGGACTTTCTTATTTATAGCTGTTAAAATTTCTAGTTACAAAGGGTGACTGCATTTAATAAGAACTTGAGATTGTACTTATCCTAGTTTTTCCCATTCTGATGTATAGAAGCAATTGATTTTTTTTTTTTTTTTTTTT
>RJWT010006940.1:0-28354 GCA_004365215.1 Cuniculus paca | reverse complement strand
TTTCAGTTTTAACACAGTTACTGCTAACTCACTACATTCCTCAGGATGGGCTTAAATTTTTTATCCTCTTGCTCCAAATACAGGTATGGTCCACCATGCCCAGTTTAACATTTTAAAGGCACATTTTTAGTGAATATTTCACTACAAATTAATTGAACTTTTGAAATGAACACCTGTGCAAATTACTTGTGAAGGTTTTGCTCTGCTTTCCTCTGAGGGGGGTGTCTCCTTTCTGAGTAGGAGATTCCGGAACGTCAAGGTTTTACATACTATCTCTTCATCAGGGATGCAGTCATCTTTGACTGTAAAGTATTTCATCATGTTGTGAATCTTCATTAAACATTTTGCTGACTCTCAAATTTCAAAGATTCTCTTGTCTCATAGGAAATTCCATTAAGCAGCATAAGGGAAAAGAGTAGAATGCCCTTAACAATCTTTCCCTCTGTTCATTATGAGTTGTATTATTCTCTCCCATCTCATTTTCTCCAAGCAACCATACTGACTTCTTTCTTATTCAAACCGTTCTATCACAGTGGCAGGTGTATACATTTCAGCAAAATTTACCTACCATTAAAAAGTCACTTTCTCAGTGGGTCAAGTATCATATTTGCATGTCCTGCAAATTCAAATTAAGGTAAATGAAAATATCAAGTGGACTTAAGTTTGTCACATACATCGTAAAGCACTGAAAATCAAAGTAATCAAAAAATCTCCCTTCCATTAGAAAATTTAGTTTTGAGAGTTTTAAGTGAAGGACATACATTTTACATTAACTGAGACATTTAGTCATGTGAGAAAAAGGATTAAGAAACAAGAGAACAAAGTTATTTTTTTCAGACAAAAACACCATCACCTAACAGGAAGAACAAAAAAAGGAGGCCATATCAGAAAATTCATAAAATCTGAGAAAGTTACAGTGTCCTTCTAGTCTGGAGTTAGAGTGTTAATTATTCACAAGGTAATGGTAATGCTTAATTTAGATAATATAAGTGAGAAGCACTAGCTGTTATGCTTTTGTTCCCCCTTTTGTCTGTGTCCGATTTTGATACTCATGATGGTACTAGTGCCTATGAGAGATTGGTAATGTGCTTAGGGGTTAAACTGAATCAAAATTTAAATTTCAAAACTGAAGTAAATTATATTCTTGTAAAACAGAAGCAGAAATTATCATTTTAGTATAAATTAATTTCACATTAACATACTGACTGTTTTTTGAAGGGCATGATAGTTTATTTTTTTAAAAAACTGTACCACATTGATCATGATGACCAGTATACACATGATAAGGGCTTTTCTCTTGGATATTAACATTGCAGTATTTTTTATATACTGAAATGTTTCAACAGGACCAAGAATATTAGAGAATAAAGATCTTAGATGAAAATGGACACTAATATTTCTGGTGTTATTATTATTGTAGTACACATGCATATTTTAATTTTTTTAGCATGACCACCTGAAAATTTTAGTTATAATACCTCTATTGGGCAGAGCTGTTCTACTTAATATGTTACTTGTAAAAAATGTAGTCTCCATTTTATGATTAAAATATATTTTTGAAGTTTGTCCTACTAGATTTTTATAAGAACATAAAGTGATTCATGCGTTTTTTTTTAGTGGCTATAACTATACAAATACACATTTTACAAAGTTAATCTTCTCAGGCAAACAACTCTATTTCACAGAACTTACAAACGTTGCCTGGAATTGTAAAAGCATGTGAAGAATACGGAAGCACATAATGACAATATGGAATCCCAGTAGAGAGGTACAGGCCTGTACTCCCAGCATTCTGGGAGGAAGGAGAGCTAGAGTAACCTGAGCAGCTCAGGGACATGGCAAGATAAAAAAAATTTAAAAAGGCATTGGATTGTAACTTAATAGGAAGGACCTGGGTTCAATCCCTAGTAACCTCCCTCAAATCTAGGTAGCTAAGTAAAAGCTGATGTAGAACAAAACTTTGTTGAAATATTGTTAAGGTAAAAATTTCACTGTGAAATGATCTTTTAAGATGCAGCCCACTCTTTCCACCAACATGTTTATTATCAGAATTTGGAATTACATGGATTATTACTGTTAATTTATCTTCACAAATGTGTACTTGCTCTCAAGTGTCACCAAAGTTTTAAGCCATGGAGTAGTATATTTGTCAAAAATTTTTAGGGTAAATACCCTCTTGAAAAAGGATAAAAATTTTTTTAAACAGTAAATCAATTATGAGATTAATGAGTTAAGAACACGTATTTCCAGATTTCCAGTGAGGACTGCTTGAATTATTATGTTTTTATTTGGCACTAGATCCACATTTTAACAAATACTCAAAATCATTCCCTTCTGCAGTAAGCCTAAATAATATTAATGAAATATTATTTATGAAAATATATGCATGCCGTTTTCTTCTTTGACTGACATATTCTATTTCGTTCTTTGTGAAAAATAATATGAAAAAGTCTGTTGGTTTTGACAATGATCATTAGATACACTAATAATTTCTGGAGAAATTTGAAGAAGTAACATGAATTACGGCAGTTTCATTTCCTTCAACTTTAGAAAGGAGATAAGTATTCCATTTTATTATAAGATCCAAAAGATAATAAAGTGGAAAGCACTCTGTGAAGAATGTGATTTGTTGAATGATTCATTTAAATCTTAATATTTTCAGCTTTTTAGTGTCATTTCCTTTAACTCAAATTGCAAATAGTTATTGACTTCTCATTATATGCAAAAATTACATAAGGCTTTGTTATGTGAAAGAATCTGAGACACAATCACATCAAAAACAAAAACAACTAATAAGTGTGTGCTAGTGTTTCACTTATGATAGGACATTTGCACAGCATGTGAAAAGACTTGGGTTTGATGTCTAGTACCATTAAAAAAAAAACTAAAAACCAGACACATAGTGAATGAGAGGAGGTGAAAGAGAAGTTTAAACTTTGTACCACAAAACCCATAAAACCCAGAAATTGGAATGGATACTAACTATAAATCTGAGTTCATTCCATTCTGCTTCTTCCTTCCCTCACTATTTTTCAGACACTCTGACCTCATCACTGCCCCACAAACACAGACCCCCTTTCTTTCTTCTCTCTTCAAACTTGGCTATTGTTCTTACTGTCTTGTTTTGTCCTTTAGGTCACAGATAAATAATGCATCACCATTTAGAAAGTCTTCAACTGATTCCTATTTTTGAGACGGTGTGGTGACTCATTCTATCTAATAATGAGGTTTATTTATATCAAAATACTTTTTGATATGTGCACAAAGCGTATCTACTTATTCAGTCTTAAGTCTTCCAATGTCCATAAAACCATATACAGTATCTCTCCGGCTTCTCCCTCCAAAGGAGGAAGTCCATTTTTCTAACTCTTGAATCCAGGCTAGTTATGTGGGGAGGGTCATCATAAACTACCATGTCCAGGTAAATACAGCTCCAAGAATAAACTCAGGTGAAATCAGTAGAATATTGCCAGGGCAGCCCAGAAATAAGGAGAAAGAAAAGTTCCTGTCTTAAACCTCCGAAGTACTTGGTGCTTTGCTGCTTACTACACTCAGCAGACTAAACCTGTTCGAGCACAGGGATTGTCAACAAGGTTAGATTTCCATCAGCAGAGTCAAGAATTCCAGGATAGGGACGGGGATTTAGCTCAGTGGCATAAGCACCTGCCTTACAAGAGGGAGGTCGGTGAGTTCGATCTCCAGTACCAAAAAGAAAAAAAAAAAAAAAAAAGAATTCCAGGATAGCAAGAACAATAGCTAGCACAACAGGTACTGCACAACTATACACTGGAAAAAGTGAACTGGATAAAGGAGCAGATTTGTGAACTTCGCCTGCTAGGTATTAGAATTTTGTACACACAACGCAAGGACTGAGAAGGTGATGCTTATGAAGCAAAACGCTGCATAAATATTCATTCTCACTGTTGTCTTCCCCAAAATAGTTTTTAACAAATTACACACCCCTTTAATGGCTAACTGGTTTAACCCAAATTTAAATTTCTCAATGGAACAAACATGATGCTTAAAAATTCTGTTCCAAGTTTATCTTCAGAAATTCCATTAAGTCACATCATAAACTAGGCATGGTGGTGTTTGCCTGTAATTCCAGTACTGGGGAGGCTGAGGCAGCAGGATTGCTGTGAGTTCGAGGCCAGACAGAGCTACACAGTGACACCCTGTCTCAAAAACAAAACAAAACCAAGAAACATATCATAAACTCTCACCACATTATATTATTTATTATTTCCAGACACTCTGTTTTGAGATTGATGCAAACTTGAAATTGCTTTCTAGAGTACCCTTCTTACCTTGCTTAGTCTGAGATAATTCTATTTATCATTCAAAGTCTATTTCTATTTTTATCTCCCAGAGTATGCATTTACTAGAACAAGAGACTAACCTGAACTTAGATACAGTTCTTGTACATACATATATTCAATCTCTTATCTATGATTTTATACTGTTTTGAATACTTCTAACTTTTTTGGTTATAGATTATGCATTCTTTGCAGGCAGAAATCACATTTCATTGTCTTCCCTGTCCTTGTCAAATAGATATTCACTATAAGCCTTTGTGAAGTGAAGAATATTGCCTAGAAGTATTTGGTGGAGGAGAGAGATCCAATTTTCACATTGTCTTTTGTGGGCTTATAAGTTTGTCTGTAGACAGAGTTAAATTATACCAGAAAACAATCCTGGAAAAAAATTCTATGATCACAATTCCCTAAGTCTTAATTTAAAAAAATCAGAAATTACTGCTGTTTCTCATTTTTTCTCCCACCCCATAAGATGGACATAGTAACAGTTTATTTTAAGGTTCCCTGGAAACAGAAAAACATGTCAAAACTGAGAAAATGCTTATGAATTATAAGAAGGATCAATTTATAAGCATCATTAATAGAAAAGATCAGATCCTAAGGGTCATTCTTCCTTAACTCAGTAAGCAAAGACACTGAGTGGGCTGGAGTCCGCCTTGTGGTCACTGATCAGGTTATAGACCACCGTACTCTAATGGTCTGTCTTAAATCCTGATTATAGCATTGTGGCGCCATACAATGAGAAAGCATAATAAATGCTTAATGATGATAAGACATCGTCTATTGCATTTGAGGCTATTTGAATTTAAAATAAAAATGCAAATTGGCTTTAGAGGCTAACATAGAAAAGTGTTCCGTAAAAACCATCTTTGCTTTAATAAATAATAGCCGAGAGGAAGAAATAGTTTTTCAATACCTTTAAATGTCTATGCCTTGCTTTATAACACCAGATTAAATGCACAGAAAATACTTTGCTGTGTAGGAAAACCTGAAAGGTTGTAACAAATGATGGACAAGTTCTCATTCTTAGGCATTGCCTATAGCTAGAGACTTGCATATTTTTATTGTTATGATGGTATTGATTGTTAAGTCAACAGAAAGCTATCACAAGGGATTGCAAATTTCTATACCAATACTCTGTTCTGTAACATTAAAATGTCATTACTGAATCACCAACTTTTTCCCCTGCTGTAATATTATTCTCTGTTGATTGCCTGCCTGAGCTGAAATTTGAAACTGTCACCCTCAGACTTGCAAAAGTGATTCGACTTTACTTAGAAGGAAAGTGAAATTAAATATTCATTCATGGGCTGCATTTCAAGTTCAAACTGTCTGAAGCTCCTTAAGGCAAAATGTATTTAAGTTGAAACACATTTTTTCTTCATTTTTATGCAGCAAAGAATCGGTATGGGTAACATAGGTGTACAAATCGCAAAATAGTAATTTCTTTAAACTTTCCATGGGGGGAGGGACAGGCTTTCCTTCATCCTGTAGCCCTTCTGGTGTTCCCAGTCTACCCCATTGATCTCCTTTGTCAGAAAAACCTCTATATGCATGTAAATGGTTACTTTTTGTTTCTCGATTGTGTGTGTATGTGTGTGTGTCATATTTTAGGGTCAATCAAGTTGTAAAACATCTACGTTTTCAATGAAATCATAGCTGTCTCTGTGTCTGCTACAGAGTTGGAAGACTGTCCACCAATAACTATTTAGGCTAAGTAGGGTTAGACCATATCCAATTTGTTACCTATATTTTCTTTTGCAAGCTTTTTAACCTTTCTGTTTCAATTTGTTCACAAGTTTGTCATAAGATCAAGTTATTTCATTCATTCATTTCAAATAGTGAGAGAAATCCAGTATCATCTAGCTAAAAATAAGGTTCCAAATCAGTGTTTCCTATTATTTGGACCCTTGAGTAATGATAACAATTTGTTTTTGAAAAAGTCCTAACACATTAGGAATGAAAATTATATTGGTAGTAGTGGACAGGAACTAAGAGAGGAGGAAACAGGAATGAATAACTGTTTAAAGGATGTTGAATTTTATTATAGAAGGAAAAAACTTTTCAAAATTAGATGGAGTTGATGGTTGTACCTAAATACCATTAAATGCTAAAGTGCTAAACACCATCAAATTGTTCATTTTAAAATTACTAATTAATGTTAAGCAACTATCACCTCAATAAAAAATGTAATCTGAAACAATGTGCTAGGCAGACAACAGATACCTAATCCTTCACTTTTGCTTTGGTGAATAATAATCAAAATATGGAAAAGTAGACAAATACTTTGAAACACAGATGCTATCTGTACATACAAAAAAAGTCATAGTTAATTCATCAACTTTTCACAATGCTGTGAAATCAGTAGGCAATTTTGACACCTCAGGGACAGTCTCAAAAATGTTCAAGTCAAAAAAATGTTATTCAGTGCCATCCATCATATTGGCCTAAGGATTATCATTACTGTCATTCCTATCTTAAGCACTACGGCAAGACTGGGTAATAGATGTAGTGATAACCAAGCTGTTTTATGAAAATATGTTTATATTATGCAATGAAACTACTTTATTTTGGGAGACGCTTGAGAATGTAGAAGAATGTACAGTGTGATCAAAATATATGGAGAATATAAAAATTGAGAAAATTATTACGGTAAAAGACACATTACCATTAATCCCCCTCAAAACGCTTCACTCATATTGAATGTGTATATTCCACAGTGCCTGCCGCTCTCTTGAGCAGTTCTGGAGGTCTTCTATCATGTCTTTAGTACGTGTGAATGCAACTGCAAAGTTCCATCCAATGGAAATCCAGACTCATATAAACATTATGTTGTGTCCTTATCTATGTTATCAGGCCCCCATAATTTTCAATGTCCATTCTTTTCTCCTGAGTACAGTTCAGCAGACAATTTTGAAAAATGAGATTTCAGAGTCTTTTTCCATTTTATAAGTGGTGTAGTCAGGACTCAAATCTTACAGAGCCATCCATTATGAATATATTTTATTGTTATGATATTTTGAATTAAAAGCATATTTGGTTAATCAACTTACTGAATGGTTAGCATTTTAATATGATTCATTCTAAAAAATAAATTACCTCTTACACAAATATTTAATAATTTTGTTTTTAATTTATAAAGCAGCTAAATCTTGAATTGCATAATTTCATTTGAAAAATAAATAATTTTAACATCCTTTCATTGTATCTTCTCCTTGCAGAGGAACTATATTTGATTTTTTTAAGGGAATAAAAATATGAATTACTATACATTTCAGATAGCCCTCAGGATTTTTCATTGGAGTGCTGTTAAAGTTTAGTTAGCTGTAGACAACCAGGCAATATTTGGAACTCAAGAACTTTGTAGTGGTGGAGCTTCCTTTGCTCATTAAAGAAGGTTACTCTTTTGATAAACACACAGGATAAATGGTGTCAATGAGGTTTGAAATTATGATGAGTTTTGAATGTTCCAGTGCTCCTCAGCATTAAGATCCTGAATGATTTTGATATTAAATTTCCCACATTAAACTTTCTGGATCATTTGTGAAACATACAATAAAATTAAATATTCCCTGATACACATATGGAAATATTTAGATTAATTTTGGATTGTATTTTTTGTTTTTTTATTTCAGTGTACCATCCTATTTAATCTCATTAATTCTAAATCTCGAAGAACTAGAGTTAGAATCGTTGCTTCTGCATTTAGTAGCCTGCATGCCCTGGGGCATGTTATTTAAACTTCTTGAGTATTAATTGTCATATCTGTAAAATGCAGATAAAAAGATCACATATGCCCCACAGGGTTGTTTGTAGAATTAAGTTATGAGATAATTAAGGAAAGCCCTTGCACAGTATTTGACATGTAACGAATGTTCCATAAAAGGTGATGGTGATGATGATGGTGCTGGAGGTATTGGTTGACCAGATCATTAAATTGACAGGTTTTACCTATGCTTAATGATTTTAAAATCCATTGCATTTTGAAATGTATTGCAGATAGGGTTATAATAAAGTTATTGAAGCTTAACTTTTAAGAATTATTACTTAGGTCTCATCCTAATTAATTTTTACTCCCTGGATTAATTTTTTCATTCACAAGTTAATGTTTTTTTTTCTTAAAGGGGAGCCTAAAACACTTACAATATTTAGGCATAGATTCACCCCTGCCTTCTTTCCTAATGAACCTTTAGAGAAACATACAAGGCAAGTAATTAATTCAACAGAATGTATATATAAATGCATTAAAATTATATGCATGTAAGAGCATTCAAGGTAGAAGGGATCTATTAATCACTACTAAATGAATTATGATAATCACAAATAATTATTGTATTTTATGTAATATATAACTTTTAAGCAATTACATGAAAGTTATGTTGAGAAATGGGAAGGAACAAAATATTTAGTGAGGTGAGCTCCTAAGAGTCACAATGAAATATTTCAGAGGAGGGAAATGAATATGCTTTTTACATTGTAATTCTGAGTGAAACTCCGCAATAGCCATGGATACTGCACACATGTCCTTTGCTATCCCCCACCACTTCATAAATATCTCTATATTATTCTGAGTGATTTTAATGAATTCACTTATATATAATTTGTAAATTTATGCAAATAATAAAGTTTTTCATATTTGATATTTTAACATAATAGAAAGTTTCCTGAATTTTAAGCTGTAGCTCTATTAACTCTTGCAAAACTAACACACCCATTGTTATATATACTACATGTAAGCAAACTAATCTGCTTTCTCTTAATTTAAAAATAATGGATGTTTTTCTCTGTCAGTTAGAGCATGTTATATACCGTGGTGAATAACATGTCCCTTTCTTTCCTTTCTAATGTATTTTCTTCCGTTGCAATTGAAACCTTATACATCTGCAATACCATATGTAATCTTCTTTAAAAAAATAATCTACTTTAAAAAACATAAAATACCTGTTTATGGTCTACTGTGTCTAAGCTATTTTAATACTCGCCTTCTCTTTTCTTTCAGACCACCTGTCCCTACCTATTGTCACATTTTTACATAATTTCATCTGCTAGCAGTGTTTTTATGCCCTTGTTCTCAACTAAAGACAAAAGAAGACAAGAACTACAGGCCCATCAATCAAAAACAACACAGTCAGCTCCAAGTCCAATAATGAAAACCATGATTTCATAAATCATCTTCTACAGGTTGGGGTCATCTTTAAGCAAAAAAAAAAAATCTTATCAGGTGCAGCTTAATATTCTCTTGATTTTTCATTGTTCAGGTTTAATGAAAACAATAGAATGACTGTCAGAATACAAATGTGTAGTCTTTCTTAATGAAAAAAAATGCCTAAACTATACCCTGACTGTGCCCTTGAAATAAGTTGAAATTGGGATATTTTTCCCTCAAAAGGTTCAGCCATGCCTTTAACAGTATTCCAATGAGATAACTTTTTATCCTTCTACTCTCTTTTTCAGATATGTATGTTTAATTCAATCAAGTGGAGATTAAATTTAAGAACTCTGTTTCAGAAAATTATTTCCTGGCAGTAACTAGCATTAACTGCAAAAAGAGGCTTGACAAAGCATTTTTGTTTTAGCTGAATCAACAATTCCTGGGTAAATTCCATTCTGTGACCGTGAGCCTCATCCAGATATTAGGATGTAAAATCAGTAGCTATAATCACAGGGTGGATTCAGACCGAATGGAAATTTATCTTTAAAAAATATGGGTCCTATATTTTCAAACCTAAACAGGTTTAAGTGAAAGAAGTTTGGTTAGGCATACAGAGTGCTGTAGTCTTAACCAAAGTTACCAAATTGATTGCTAAGACATTGTTGCCTGGCCTATTCCAAGTTTCTGACGTAGTCCAATAAAATCTAATTCTTGGATAAGCCACACATATTTGTATACTCACCTTGTTCCAAAGACATAGACATGATTTTTATAATGTAAAATTAATTTAGCAGTGGAATTGAGACATGATGCAGGGACATAGCCTTGTATATAAACAGAGAAGGGCTGTGTGCTTAAAAGTAAATCAAATCATTTGAGTTTAAAAATTAATGAATGGAAAGATGACGTAGATAAAGAAAGAAGAAAGACATGCAAACATGATTGCTGAGTGTAGCTAAGAGATGCCACAGGCAGCACTTCCTTAAAAAATTAAACTATATTATATAGAATTTAAAATTTTAATTCCAAAGAAGTTTCTTCTTTGGGGTGCTTTTGTGGCAGACTTGAGAAAACCTTGTGGTTTTGCAAAGCTCCCACTGTCTTCTTTAGTAAGCATTCAGGATACCTCTATTCAGGAGAGTTTGCTATTTACAAGCTTTTTGAATTCTTACCAATTTTCTTCCTGCTACATAATGTAAAAGCAATGAATGGCTACACTGCATCATTCACAATTTCAACTATATGTGATTATCTGGTCCACTGGTCTACTCTAGTGTATTTCTGAAATGAATTGAAGATAAACCTGTAATAGTCCATTTTATACAGAGACATTTGTCTCAGTTTAAATTCAGGACCCAAATATCTATTTATTCTCATTCTGCGTTATAAGTATAGTGTTTTCATCATCATAAAACCATACTAGCTCCCTGATTACACCTGGAATGTTGCAAGTGCTGTGAAGAGCACTACCAATCTTACTACTGGTTTTTTAGTACCCCTGCGCTAAAATAAATTACAGTTACTGAATAAAAGACACTGGATTCAGGAAGGAGTTGTGGAGAATTTTCCTCAAGACATTGTGTTAGGTCCAGTTTTATATAAATAAAGGTATTTCTATATGACAATGAGTTACTCAAATTAACCGACTATGTTCTGCTCACAAACACAAATATGATGTTAGAATAAGAGATCAAAATTAAATTAGCATTAAAACAAATTCATTATTACTATTTGAATAATAAGAAGCATATATAGTAACCATATTTAAAAAAATACTAATAGTCAAATTCTTTTTTTTAATATTCTGAAAAATAATCTGAATTTTTAAATAAGAGTTTCAAAAGGATAAAATTGGGATATCGTTCAGGCAAAATTTAAAATGAGAATACAATTATACATTCTGGCAAAACACACATTATTTCAATTAACATTTTTTTCTTATTAATTCTAACCACCATTGAATAATGCAATAATTCAGTATAATTCAGTATAATTTTATTTTCCTGGGAAGCACAATTCACTAGATCAAACATATATTTAGCTGTTGAAATAGTTCAGTGTCAGACCACTTGCTTAGCAGGACTAAGGCCCTGGTGAACCCCAGCACATTACACAATATATTATATATTATATATAACAAGATATAACAAGATCCTGCAGAACGCATTGAACACATAATGGATACAACTGACATACATATTAAGAGAAACTTCTCTGCGGTAGCTTCAGATGGTGTAATAGTTGCTAATTTTTTCAGTAAAGGTAACAACCAAATATTGCTAATCCTATCAACTGTAATTCTAGAAAATGTACATAGTTATATTATTTCATCTTGCTTTATCAAAACAGAAAAGCTAATGTAGTACTATAAGCTTTTGATATTTGAACTCTAATATGTTTTTATAAATATTATCACTATTATTGTAATACGTAGGATTGAACCAAGGGATGTCCTTCTACTGAGCCACTGAGATAACTCCCCAGCCCTTCTCCCAGTTGAACTCTGAGACACAGTCATACTAAATTGCCCAAACTGGCCTTGAATTTGTGATAATAAATTTTCTATGAAGCTAGGATCACAGACATGTGCTACCATGCTCAGCTTAATTGTATTTTACAAATTATGTGCTGGATTGGCAGTAAAATATGTCTATCAAGACATTATAGGACATTATATAGGATGGCTTATAATTTTTCTATATATTCTTTAACAGTGATTCAGTATTTTGATTGCAGTGGATCCAATTATTTTTACATATTGCTCTACTAAATATTTTGTCTTTATGCATTTGGTTGCATACCTAAAACATATCTAAGATAACATGTAATTGTCTGGCACTTCGCAAAAGCTATCCATTCTGAATCCTGTGTGTGTGTGCATCTGTGTGTCTGTGTGTGTATAATTTTACCTATTCATGACATGATCAAATTTAGCTTTCTCATAAAAAAGAACTATTCATTTTGCTTCAGGTTCTCTCTTCTGTTAAAATTTATTTTTTTTTGAACTTTTATTTATCTGCAGTCACTATCACATGGTTATGAATTAAGTTAAATGATATTCGCTATAACAGAGTTTCACAAACTACTGAAAGCAGACTTGATTCAACTTTATCCATTTGTCTAGCAGTCTAGGGTTGCTTCTCCCACAGAGGCAAGAGGGGACACCGCCACAGGGACACTGTGTGACCAGCAAGGACTAAAACATGACATTCATGTTTTACCAAACATGACATGACTTTTACCAAAAGTCTCTCAATCCCTGTAAACACATTATAATGTGAAATGTAACAGAAAATATCATTTAATTGTGCATTTCCAGAGTCAATTAATTTAGGTAAGTTTGTTTTCCAACTAAAAGTCAAAGACTTAAAAGGAAGTATAATTATAAAAATGTATATCTTGAGTATGACCTTAAAAGTACTTTGCACTGCTCAGGGGACATATGGGACACTTGATTTCTCTAATTGATTTAGTAAGTCATTGCAGAACAAGAAATACAATTATAATATAAGTACACTTCATCTAAGCTTGATCCTTTTATGTAGTGAGATCACCGGAACGCCACACATCTGAGCTGTATAACTCTGGGATAAAAGAGAGCTTTGAGGACACTGACAATTATCAGGATTTTAGCTTTTCTATGAAGTAGGCATTTTTTTATTAGTATATGTTTGCAGAACATAATAATTACACTCAAATTGGGAGTTGGCATCTCTGTAACTTAAAAATTTGCTAAGAAAGACAATATTCACTGTGTTCTTCAAAGCACTTCTTAAAAAGTTCATATGAAATTCCTCCCAGAATTCAGCATTAAAGAAAGATATATGTCTCCTAATGAACTGGTATGTTTTCCTTTATCAGAAAAATGACAGCCACCTAATTCACTCCATTACCCTTTTATCTTTGACCTTCAAGAAGTCAAACCTAAGATTAAACTTAGAATCAAATGTTAAACATCCTTTTCTCATGAACACTGCACTTACAATGAAAGTTTGTTTTTCCTTTAAACGACTTTATAGTTGTAAAACTTTGTGTCAAAATAAAAAGATTTTGAAGTATCAATTACAGAAAAATGATTCATGAATGAATAAATAATCAAAAAAGTGAACATATATGTTCCACATCCTAGAATTCATTAGTCTCAACAATAGGAATAGTATGTTCCATATAACTTCATTCTAAGTCATCAAAGAAAGTAATAATTATGCAACACTTTCAAAAGTTTCCATAGAGAAATTTCGAAACAGTAATTAATTCTTAACCCTGTATTGCAAACACTCTCTCTTCTATGTAAAAACTGAGAAAAAACATAGAAATATATTTTCCATGTGTAGTGGTAAACAGGAATAAAAGGACTCACTTTTGATGATTCAAAAATTATGTTAGCCTATTTACAATCTAGAGGTGAGCAGTCAGCTAAAACAAGCTATTGACTCTGTAAGTAAAACTTAATGTTGTGAAATTACATCAGTGTGAGAGAGAGAGATGAATGTGCTTTGAATATGCATGTGTAAGTGTGGCAGGGGTTGATGATAGGAATCTTGACTTGTGTACATCCAGATCCTTGGATTTTTGCAATGCAGTTGCTAAGAAAGGCAAGGAAAGGCAAAGAAATTCAATAGGGAAAGACTAATTCAATTTGTAAGATGTTTTGTAACATTAATATAGGAGGGAACGTGAATTGAAACCAAGGTAAACTGATTATTGGGACACAAGAATCCTGGAAAAGACACAAGGACAAAATAGAATAACTAACCTCTGAAGTAAAACTGCTTTAAATAAAGAAAATGGAGTCTGATGATGGAGACGTAACAGAAACGTTCAGTGTTTCTGAGGAAAAGCCAGGGTTTTTTGCATAGTATGTATGAAGGCTGAGAACCTTTGTGGCTCTGATAGGGGAGAGAATGATGCTTTGGAAAGTTGACCGACTATATGAATTCTAAGGACTTAGGAGGGTTACTTCTGCTCTCCTTGCTTCGGTACGTTATTCTGAAAAACAGTGATGATGATGCATTCTTCGTACCGGTATGCAAGGATTAAATAAATTACTAGATGTAAATCCCTTTAAAAATCAGGTACCTAGTCAACTCTATTGGAGATCGCTTACATTATAGCCAATCGATACTTACAGTTGTATTTACAGAGGTAGATTCATCATTAATTAAATGATGTATATAACAGGTGATGGAACACGAGAAAAATCTCGGGTTAATCCAACTGACCATCAGCAAACAAGGATTCAAAGCACTGTTGTAATTGCAGGATGGCTTCTAATTAGCAGTACATCCTTGGGTAAGCCACTTAGTTTCTGAGCCTAAATTTTCATATCTGAAATATAAATGAGATAGGCTAGAGAATTCCTAAGGTCTTTTTGACTTTATGATTTTATGAGTTGGTGAGTGCTCTTCACGTGTGAGTATCATATATTCAGACCTTTTCCTAGGCATTATGTTAGCAACACACAAAACAGGCCAGTTCCCTTCCCTATAAGAGGTTATGAGCCTGATATGCCTAAAGAGACTTGCAATTCATATTTCCAGGACACAGTAACATACTCATATGAGCATATGTCTTGTTCAGTAATTCTTTTCTGGTTTTGCAGAATGAAATAATTTCAGATGATTGGAACGTACTGGGCAAAGCCAGGATGGTTACCTTTACTGAATCTGAGCTTTGCTTTTTATTTGACTGACTGGTGGCATTCTCATTAAAACAGAAACTACACTTCCACAATATACTGACAAGGGATTACACTAAATAAACTATTTTTGACTGACGTGTGTTTCCCACTACTCAAATTGTCTTTTGCTGTCAAAGCAGCCATCTAAATAGGTTCAGGACGAAAAAACAACGCAGCCTCATCTGCTCCTGGCTGTTAGCCACGATGAGAAGGATCACTGTGCCTTGGTGTCTTCGCTGTACTTCAGAGATGTTGGTGGTCATAATAGGATTTAGGTCCTTTCTATTCCTAAATATTGTTATTTGTTTCTACCATCTTTGTAACTTCTTAGATCAGCAAGTACTATAAAATAAAATGGCACTATCAGTAGACTTTCTTAGACATGCAATTCTTTTCTCTTCCATTTACTTTGAGCTTTCTCATTGTCCTTGAAACTTCTCAGCTCTTTTGTGTGCAATAGAAGAAGAGTGGTGTGAATTCAATCAAGTGCATCTAATTTTTTCCCATAATATTCTTTGAGGAGTTTTATTGGGTGAGAAAGTGGAGGTATTGTGCACGGCAGCTTTTTTCTGCAGTATCCTCAAGTGAACATGAAAGTTCAAAGTCACATGAAAACCTGTGATGCAAAGGTGTCTCTCTGGGAACAGAGATGATTTTTTATTGTTTGTTGCCTTTAAAATTGATCTATCAGGTATGGGATTATTTAGCTAATCATTTCCAAAAACATACTCCTGAATTCCTATGTATCTGCGGGAGGAATTCTTACCTCTGTATTTTGTTTACTCTTTAGTGCTAATAAAATTCACCACAGAAGCACTACGAACCATAAATGGGTTATGTGCTTCATGGTAATTGAACTAGAATGACTTGTACTTAGGTATCTGATGTTTTAATGTCTCAATTCATATCCCGATTGAAAAGGGCATGTTTCCATGACACAACGAAACCCTTGTCTTCCAGGGTAGGGGAGAATGAAATGCTTCCTGATTAATGACACTTTCTAAATACTGGCACAAGCTGGCAAGCTTTTGCAAAGGAGGCGTGTTTGAGCGCATTCTGCCCAACACAACAGCTCATTAAGCAATATTTTCCCCATTAATGTTTAGTATTAAACACTGAATGAAAGACTAAATATCATACGGAAAAACAAATTGAAAACAGCACAGTAGGGTTTAGGTAAGCAGCCAACAGCCTCCCTTTCATTTGGAAGACAGCTTGCATACCTATTCCAAAGATTAATGAGCAATCAATTCTAAATTAAACCAAGACCTACATTTAAATCTTTTTTCCCTCTGTTGAAAGGATGGCTATGAGTTACACTAACTGAGATAAAATACAATATTAGCCTTTCCATGTGTTGTGTAATGTGGTTAGAAACATGAAAGATTGTTTCTGAAACATTTCCTTCACATTTTTTTTATCATTTACTTCCCTGCACAATTTGAAAGGAAATGGGCCATGATGAGGTCGGCAGTTGCTGCCACATGATGCACAATTGTGCTCTCTGCCACTCACTCAAAAAGCAGTCACCTCTTTGAAGATGGAATAAGAAAACTGCTTTTATGAACATCTCAGATTCTATTATAGGTGGCTAACACAGAATTTCAATTTTGGAAAAACTGTCAAAAGAGACTACCTTTCAGATACAGCACTCATACTGTTATAGTAAGTGAAAATGTAGTAAAGACTACTACACGGTGGAGAATTTGGTACAAAGATGGCCCCAGTTGTATGTGTTAAGAGGAGACATATTTTATATACAGATTCTTAGCTTAACATAAAATGTGACTGAATCCTTAAAATGCAAAATTGGCTCAAGAGAAGTTCATTTGTGTGAAGGGTCTCACTTAGAAAAATAAGAGAGTGGATATTAAAAGCTTTTATCATGAATATGATAATTCTTTGACATAATTCATGCAATAATTAGGTACATTTTAGTCATTCCAGAAGTATATATTCTTCAAAACATCACATTGAACTGACTAGACACAAATAAATTTCATTTAAAAGTAAATAATAAAAGAAAAATCTGATATGGGAAACAAATTCACAATAAACACATTATTCAGAGATATTTGATTATGTAACCTTACTATATCTGCAAAAGGACTTATGTACATACATATATTTTTCACATTATTTTGTCAGTGTGTGCAACTTTATGCATTTTCTGAAATGTACATTGTAGTTCAAAGTATATTAAATTACTGGAAGAAGTAAGGTATATTTACTTTTTAATGATTATGAAAATTAAAGTATATTAAATTACTGGAAGAAAATTCTGTTCCTAAATTTTTAAGAATTACTGCAAACAATAATGTATTTCTCTGTCCTGCCTGTACTTTAAACACTACATAGTGAACTTGAAAAACTACCAATATCAGAAACTATTTCAAAATTGAGTACAGATACTTTATCTAGGGGAATAATCGTGGAATATTGTTGAGTCAAACAAGCAAACAAAAAAATTCTTCAGATTTTAAGATAATTAATTATGATGTGGAATCAAAGTAAGTGCCACAGACTCAAAGTCATACAATGTTTTGAAAAGGGGGAATTTGGTGTAAACTCAACATCTGCTGGAAGAAATCTGACTAAGACTTCAAATTAAGTATTGATTTTGTATTAAGAAGATAAGGTAGCTACAAATAGCAATGTTTTAGAAGTATATCCATCACATAACCTATGGAAACCTGAAGGAGGTTGAATAAGTCCCCAAAAAAAGATGTTTGTGTTAATATTCCTGGACTTGTGAATGTGACCTCATTTGGAAAAGAGGTCTTTGCAGGTGTAAATAAATTCAGAATCTGGAGATGAGCTAATACTGTTTTATCTGAGTGAGATGTAAATCTAATGGCATGTGTCTTTACCAAGGATACAAAGCAGAGACACAGAGAGAAGAGGAGGAGGTTATGTGGCCACAGAGGCAGAGATGAGAGTGATGTAGCTGCAAACCCAGGGACAAGTGGTACCAGCAGCAGCTGCATGAGACATCACAATCTCTCCTGATGCCTCTGCAGGGAATCTGGGCCTGGCTAGCGCTCTAGTTTCAGATTTCTGATGGCCAAAGATGGGCAGAATTTTTTTTTCATTTTTTAAATTTTATGTTAGTTCACTGAGCTTGTGGTAATTTGTTACAATATTCTCAGACTATTCATACAATACCGTGTTGTTATTTGGCTACCAGTAGAGAGCATAATATTATTATGTCACTCTAGTTCATTATCTTAAAATCAGTTTTCAAATGGAAAGTACCGTATTTCCTTTGCTTGTACAGTGCGTGTTTCTGGAAAATGACCTTACAGGAAGAGTGACTGAAGGTGAAGTCATAACAATTTGCTCAGGGAAAATCATTAGCATCCTTGAAAGTTAACTCCTTCTTTCATTTGCCTTTCCTGCATCATTACCTTTCTGTGAAATGTCCCATCATTATTTCCTTACTGTCCTCCTCCATCTTCATCATCATCATTGTTCTAACTCACAGTTGCAAAGCACTTACATTTCATCACCATGTTACACTAAAAGATACTTCAGTACTCAGAGCAATCCCGTGTAGTAGGGGCGATTGCCATGACCAGTTTACACATGAAGACTTGAAAAACTTACAAATAGCTTGAGTGACTTGCTGAAAGTTTAAGAAAAAATAGGCAATATGAGATAAATAGACTGTCAATGTGTGATATTATTAGAGATCACAATAATTCATTAGACTAAGCAGCATTTAATGTGGGTCTTTTCTAAGAGGACTTTGCCTGAACTAAGATTCAGATGAGCTAATATACATATACATATATATATATATATATATATGCATTATATTACATGCACAGTGATTCAATGTAACTTCACCCAAAGAATCTGAATCTGGATTGTTTGTAGACATAAGAAAAAAAAAAACACCTATGCATTATACTAAAAAGAAGCTTTTTCATTTTTTTACAAGTTTAAACTTAGATATTAAAAGTAAAACAATGTTCCTAATACAGTATTTAGAAAGCTTGGAATTAAAATACATGGATAGATATACAGATATTAATTTCAATCTCAACCAATAAAGCCTTCATTGACGTGCAAACAAAGTTTGTAGAGCTCATCATGAACTATTGATAAATAACGACTAAGAGCTTGGTCATTCACAATTTACATGAAGAAGTAAAGGAAAGAAAATAAATAAGAGGAAATAAGCTTTAATGATTTCATGACTTCTCAAAAGAAGCAATACAAATGCAAATACGTGAAAAATGATTTTACAATTAGCCATCAAAATTACAGTGAGATATAATTCACTGGTTGAAAGTGGCTACCACAAAAAACCCTCTAAAACTGTAAATGCTGGAAAAGATGTGGATCAATCTGAACATTCTTACAGTTGGTATGAATATACTCTACTATAGCAATTAAGGAGCACAATATGGATGTGCTCCCCAAAAATAAAAATAAAGCTACCATGTGGTCCAACTCTCTACTTCTGAGCTATACATTAAAAGAAAATGAAACCAGTGTATCAAAGGGATACCTTCATGTTCACATTCAGTGTGCTGCTATTTTCAGTAGCCAAGACACACAATCAAGCAAAGTGACCATTATCAAATACATGCATAAGTGCAATGTGGTATATAATAGAACGATCGCTATTCAGTCACAAGGAAAAATGAAATTCCATCACTTGCAGCAAAATAAATGGAACTTGAGGACATTATGTTAAAGGAGACACAAAAGGACAAGTACTCCATGTTCTCCCATAAACGGAACCGAGGAGGAAGAAGAAGAACAAAGAGGAGAGTGGGAGGAAGAAGAAAGGGACGGAAGCAGGGAGGGCGAGAGAAAGGGTGAGAGGAAAGAAAAGTGGGAGGAAGGAAGGGTGACTCGACCTGAATGTAAAGCAGGGATTACTAGAGGTTTGAGAAGGGCGGTGGTGGTGGGATGGTGTGTGGATACGCGGAGCTGGATTTGATCAGTGAACACTGCATGCGTTATTGGAATATCACAATGAACTCCATTAATAGGCATCATGTTTTATGTCTTTAGCAAAAATAAAATAAAAAAGAGAATTTCTAAAGAAGATCTTGGCTAATTTGGTGTATTTCAAGACCTATTTCAAACATTAGAGCTAATGAAAAATATTAATTGTAACATAATTTGGTCTTGCAAGGTAGCATAAAGAAATATGAAAACATAGAGCTATTACAAGAAAACTCAAAGGGAAAGGAAGAATAGTAAAAGTGATTAGCACACATCATCTCCTCAAACATTAGCTCAGGATTTGTTGAGCAATATAGAAAGACTGATGTGGTTTTATTGACTTACTGGCAAGGAACAAAAAGTATGTTGTAGTTCAGAATGAGATATATTAGAAATTAAGAAGCATAGAACATTTAATAACTTGAAAAGTGACATCTTTTGTTTGTGGTTGAATTTATCTTGCAACATGCTGAGTAAATATATAGCAAATATCTGGAATGTGGAGCAGAGCATGATAGTGTATGCCTGTATCTCTACTACCCTGTAAGGCTGAGGCAGGAGGATTCCAAGTCCCAAGCCAGCCAAACTCCATCTCAAAATAAAAACTAAGAACAGACAGGGATGCAGTTCATAATGAGGCCCTTGGCTGAATCCTAAATAATAGATAAAACAGAACTTGAGTGCCTATGTGAGTGTTTCACAAGTTGGTGGGACTGTGAATGAAGAGTCCTAACACCAGGTGAATACCCCTCAGAAGTGCTAGACACTATATTTAGTACTTTCTTGTAATGCTCATTCTTCTCTGTGATAACTATTTTGGAAAATATCACATAGTTTTTTTTTAAATGATAAACCCAAAATGCAAATCATTTAAAAAGCAGAATAGAAGAAAGATGAAAGCACACATGGCAATAGACTGTGGAAATTGGTGGGGATACAGCATCAAGGCAGAGGAGAGAATGAGAAAGGGAGGGGAAGCAGAAAGGACGAAGATGCACCGATACTCCAGTATGGACATTTTTATGTGTTGTGAACATATACTAACATTTTTAAATGTCATTGGAAAAACAAAAATAATTTTAAAAAAATTAAAAAGAACTTCTGCACCCTCTTTAACCCCTGATCTCCATTGGTTGTTCCTCCAATTCTTCAAAGGATATACAGATTATGGAAGAACCTGTCTTCAGGAAAGAATTCCCACAATTTGTCATTATTTTGTAATCCGCTGGAATTTCTCTCCTCCCCTTTCTTATTTCCTGTGACTCCCATTAACATTAGGCAGACTCTTGGCAACTCGGTCCCCACCATGTGTGTGCTGTGTTTAGCTTCCTTTTCCCTTCCCAGGAAATATCAATATGGCTCCTTTATTCAGTCACAACATTCACTTCTTTTCTGTCACTTCCCTATCAGCGTTTACACTTGTGGAAATCTTTTGTTTTTTCAAAAGAATGGAAAAACAAAATAGATCAAAACAAAACCAAAACCTTTCTTTTAGCCCACTTCCTCTTGCTTTAAGCTGAATTTCTTTAAAACATTTGTCTACATTAACTGCTTACCTCTTTGAAGTTTCAAGCTGTTATAATGTGGCTTTTGCTAACAACATACAATGCATTACCCCTCAGATATTTTCTTTGCCTCTTACAAAGATCCTTTAAAATCAGCATACCCACAAAGGAGCTTGTCATCTTCTCCCACACTCCAAAGCACCAACCTTGTGCTCTAAGCTAAGACTGTATATTATTCTGGACTTGGTTTCATCTCTCAATCCATACAATTTAATCCTTATATATTAGTTACTAAATAGCATTTAAATATTTCCATTTGTTTGCATTTTTACTACACGGGTTTTCCAGTTTTGAAGTGCATAGTATAATAGTTGGTCTGATTTCTTTATTAAAAGGTGTCATCACCACATACATTATTCCTTGCCATAGTTTTAGGGTCAAGTATCAGGCTTAAACATAATTGGTGCTCAATAAAAATAAGTAATAGTTTTTTTTGTGTGTGTGTGAAGCCAATTCTCTGTTTCTATTGAGGAGGAAAGAAAAGGAAAGAACTTCCAGTACTGGAGTCTTTCTACTGCAATCCCTTTGTAGAAAGAATAATAATATTTAAATTTTAAACTGAACAACCACAGATAAAGAACACCTGAGGTTTGAGTTACAAATTCTATGTACAGTAATTGTGATCATGTAATGCTAACAGAAAATGAAAATAAGAGTAGTGTGTCTTGTGCAAATATTTTGATTAATCCTTTGACAAAAAGAAGATTTCCCAAAAGAGGAAATTCTGCAGAGCTCAAAGTTCATAAACTTTGCTGAGCTGAAGTTCCAAAATTCGTGGCAGACTTAAATTTTCACTTACTTAATGTTTATTTACGAACTGCTTGAAACTTCCTCTCTATGTGTGGGTCTCACTGTGTCTGTCTGTCTGTCTCTCTCTCTCTGTAACCTCAGATGAATACTCAGACACATACACACACATTCACACACACAGAGATTTACACTTCCTTCTAGGCTACAGATATTTATATTAATTCATCAATATCTGTTCTTTTAGTTTGTGAGTATTTAGGAAATCAATCATTACATTGAGAATGACCATACCAGTCACATTTGATACCTCGGTGTTTCTCTGCTCGAATAACAATTACCTAAAACATGATCACATCAAATTTAGCATCACCAGAAGTTCAAAACAGATTTACATTTTGAATATCTCACAGTGTACTAAATTTAACTTTTTAAAGAAACAAGATCTTTCTGAATGAGGTAACTGTATTTTGGATTGCATACAAAAGATAAATTTGCATGATTATCTTTGATGCAATTAAAACATGACTAAAATATTGTGAATGTATCACTGAGTGCACACAGTAGTAAAGTGATGGAAAAGGCTATTCTATACTTGACTAAGTTAATTTCCAAATGCAGCATCAGGGTGAAGTATAACTGGAGGCTTTTTTTATTCAAATGGTTAAGAAAATAAAGAAGAGAAAGAGGAAAAGAAGAAGAAAGTAGGGGGGAGAAGAAGCAGGTGGAAGAGGAAGAAGAGGAAGCAGAGAAAGAGGAAGAAGAAGAAAGATAATAATAATAATTATTATTGTTGTTGTTGTTGTTGTTCCAGGCCAGCAAACTTTTTCATATTGTTTTTCTTTAAATTAAAACATGGACGATTTTCATCACTTTTTTAATTCAGTACTTTGTGTATATGATATAAATCTTCTCCACTGCTCTGACCTAAATGTGATTAGTTTTCTTTCTCTAAATTCATCTGTACTCCTCTATTTTTATTTGTATATATCAGGTGATACAAACAAGGTATTTATCTGAATATATTTCTGATACTCCTTTATGAAAATTTTAGTCTTCCTGACTTACTTAATTTTTAGACTAGCTAGTCCACTATGTTGAAGAAGATCCACACGGTTGAACCCATTTATAGAAAATTATTTCTCTTCCTACATTTTTAAATACACTTTGAAACAATGGCCTCCAATGTGTAAATATGTACAAGTGAACTCTATAATTCAAAACAGCTAGAAAACAAGACTTTGAATGTTCTTATTACAAAGCAATAATAAAGATTTGAGAAGATAGCTTAAGCATCCAGAGTTGGTAAATACAGAATATAAAAAAGTATTCAATAATCTCACTGTGCCTCAATTCATTACAATGTCTAGCTATCATCTCTCAATAAAATGTCTAAAAAGAAAGCATGAAATAATAGTTTATTTTTTAAAGAATTATCAGACACTAATCATGCTTACACTGGTCAGGTATAAACAGACAACTTGAAGCATTTCTGAACAAGCATTCAAAGAAATCAAATTAAGTAATTTCATGGATGATTTATTATGTGATAGTCTCTAAAGTAAAATAGTCAAAGAAGTTGTTATAGAAAATAAATCAATTATACAAATAATACAGAACACATTCTAAAAGGAAAGGATGATAACCCTTGAGAAATCTCTTTTATTTTTCCTCCAGTTTCAACATCTTTCAGAAGACTGGAATTAGAAATACAAAAGCAGAAATGGCAGAGGAAGTGAAAGTGTGGTCCCTTTGGAGCCAGCTTTATAATTTCCGAAAAATCTACCCCTGCTGTGTTATACTGGGCAATGAAACTCTCAGCAGTCCCTTCATCGGGGGAGCCTTCCATTACGGACTTGGCATTCCTTCTCAGCAACACAAGGTCACTCAATTATCCTCTCTCGGATGCCAACCCCACAGAAGGAAACTACCCTACTGAGGAAGCTCCTAGCGATAGTGCAATTGTACGAACAGAAACAAAGTACTGGCATCTTACTAAAGTGTGTTCTCCCAAGCAACTGAAGTGGAATTTTCAGCTACACTGTATCAACTACTAAACTACACCATAAAATGTGAGTAACTAGTCAAGAGGAAACAACTGTTCTTCATTCTAAGTCAGTAACACCTTTGGTGTAACTGTACGAAATATCATTTATTTAACTGAGAGTAACTCATCAAGGGACAAGAAAATCCACCTAAAGAAGTAGTACCTTAGCATGGCAACTGCTGGCAAAAATTCTTCTCAAAGGATAGGCAGGAATATGATGGACAGGGTCTTATTCTTTTTTTTTTAAACAATCAAACTACACTGATCTACAAAATTTACAAGACCTGTGATATTCTGAGAATTAAAATTTTATTTTTTTCTTGAACTTGCCCAGACAGATGCATTGCTCTGCCACTTAACTGTTTGTAAGGCAGAATTGGGAATCAAACTCACCACCTTGCACTTACACCACTGAGCTATATCCTCCGCCCAATCACAATTTGTTTTTTTATAAATGACCTGAGGCAGGGGGATCATGAGTTCAAGGCCAGCCTGGAATACATAACAAGACTCCTTCTTGTAAAACCAAAACAATATCAACAACAAAAGACCTTCAATCAGTTAATTTTCAAAGTAGGGGCAAATTGATTTAGAAAACTACTGTTGAACTTTGAGTGGCACCTTTCCTATGCTAGCATAGCTATAAGAATTGATAGCTTCCAGTTAAATATCTCCTTTAATCTCCTTTAACTGGTGGTGACCTGTCTCCACCATTCCTTCCCAAGTATATAATAAATCAAGTGCATTTCACATAAAAATTAAGTAATTACTCAGTGAATCCAATGGCTAATTACACAGAGAGGCCTCTGGGAAACATGGGACAATTCAGTGTCAGATTTCAAAAGGCGGAAAGGATGTTGAAGTTAATAACTCTCAAACACTGACAGGTTGAAAAGGAGTTGAAATGCACTATTTCTTCAGACACAAACTGATTCTCCACTTAAGGAAACTGGAAAGTTCTAGCTATATGCCCAATTTCTATGACAATAATAGTGCTACTAAGGAACAGAGTCTATTGCCCTAAAATGAACTATTTTGGGGGAAAAAATGAAACTTTGTTATTACTATTTTACAAAGTTTATTTGAACAACAAAAAAGCATGCGTCTCTTTGTTTGGCTATCAGTAAATTGTATTTGTCTCAAAAACTAATAACTACACTGTTTGTTTAGATGTAATGAAATCTGATTATGTCTAGAATGTTGAATACACCATATTGGAATTCGACATTGTGCAATTTATATTTTTATTATTTGAAGACATTTTAATGTTTTTTTCGTTTGTATGAAAATGTATCTGGTAGATGAGACAAATTTACTTGGTCTTTTTCTTCTTATATCTCTTTCACAGAGCAGCTAGTATGTATTAATGACACAAAAACATAATAAATACCACAGTTACAGAATAAAGGCTTAAGGCAAAGATTTCTATACAGCTCAATACAAAATGAACAGAAGGTAGTAGAGCATCCTGGAAAGAAGTTATATCATCACGCTGTGAGAAAAAGAAAAGCTTAACTTGTCTCAGTAAAAAATGAAAAGAATAAGAGATTTCTTTTTTCCAGGAATTTAGTGATCCAAAACTTTTACGAGTTGTAGTTATAAGTTCACACGTTACCTGACACATTATAACATGTATAAACCCACCTTTCCCTTCTTATATATGAGATCAAATAATATTAACATTTTATACTGTAAATCACTATTACTAGACTTTATTAAGCAAATACTTTTTTGCTTACAGTTCAAAACTAAACCACACTTTTAATTTCTTTAGAGTTCCTCTGACTTTCTTCTATTATTACCCGAGGTTTTGAAGGTCTTTTGTCTATGAAAAAAAATTATTAATCCTGTCAGAGCAGGAGAAATTATGTGTTTGTGGCAAGTATTCCCAGTGGCTAACCTTTCAGACTTCATTATTTTTAGACAGTGTAGGGCTTATCTCCTGAAACCATCACAAATGAGATGAAAACTTAATGCTGACTTAGTAACACTGTACATTACATCTCTTTTACTGCTATGCTTTGAGGGTTACATATCTCTGCATGGAGGTAAATTATTTCCATAGTTATAGCTTTACTTTTGAGATTCTTGTCTCTGTACTATCTATTAAGTATCTGTGATTTTTTTTCTTTCCTTGAGTGAGCTGTAATATTAACAAGCAAAAGATACTTCCCACTCTTCATCAGTCTAGTATCATAAAAAATGTTATTTAGAAATTAGGACAATCCTCCACGTACATTAATACATCTATTTCCACATACCTGCTGATTCAATAAAACATATGCTTAGTGTCAACAACACAGTCACGTGATAGGAAATATGTTTTATCCAGTTAAATAGTGTCACTAAGTCCTCTGTAGATGTAGATTGCATTACAATCCTGCAGAGTTTCTTTTGAGAGAACACTGACTTCAGAAATACGTTACTAATCTCTTTTAAAGTGCCTTCAAAACTTTGTGTGGGACTCACTTACTTTTGCCACTGATTTCCACCTATTTCCTTATCCTACTATCAGGCTTAGATGGTAAAAAAGAGTTTATGTTTTTCTTTTTTTTTTTTTTCCTGTTTGTTGATTTTTTAAAAATCCTCATTTTTCCCAAGGCTGATTACCATGATAGTGTGGACGTGCCTTTAAGAAAAAGGATTTTTAAAAGAACAACTTCAAACAGTTCAAAATTAGTAAACATAAAAACAAACAAACAAAACTCCCTGCTTTGTTTTAAACATATTGTTCATCTTTGATTTCATTTGTCCCATGCTTTCTGGACAGTATCAGTTCTATCAGGCTGAAGTTGCGGTAAGACTCTTGTTCTAAAGGACAGGAGACAAATGAAAACCCACGAGTAATAAACAGAGAACTCTACTTTTGCCTCTGTTTTGATACTGGGAAGCTGCATCACATTATTTCTATCAAGTACAAGAAAACAACAGTCTTTATCAGCACTTAATCTCAGTGGATTGCCATGATGTGCTCATTAAAACTTTTATATGGAAAGCTGATTAAAAATCATTGTTTTCAATCTGGCAGTTGAAAGTGCTGTTACTAACATTAAAGCATAACGTGAAAATAAGAAGATAAGGTATTTTGAAAGTCTCGAGAAGCAATCTTCTTGTTATGTACACATCCTTATCATTCACTTGAGATTCTTCACTACTAAGAATCTATGCTAAAGAATAGAAAGTATTATACAAATTTTAATAGCACTTCTAAGAGAGACTGATTCTGTTTTGAATTATGCTGCAAATTGTTTGTTCTAGTCTGTAAATATGTCCAAGGCAAGATAGCTTCTGGAAAACAAGGGAAAAATTAGGATTTGGGCCCCTGAATAATATTTATTATAAAATACTATCTCTAAAAATGTGATATTTCTGCTTTGTACAGCTTGATGCAGTATTTATATTTACTTTTCTAACCAAAATTCTTAAACCAAATGTCTTATGCCTAAACATTGCCTAGAAGTGAGTCATCGCATAATTACTGCAAAAAAGGATTGGAAAATATTTACAAGTAGATTATTTGTGTTTTACTACTTAAGGCGTTAAGTGAGCTATAAATGGAAAGGTAAAAATTAAATGTTGAAAAAGTTCTTGACAATTAATTGAAATACTGTTTTGTTTTCAAAATAGATAAAAATTTAATCAGTCTTATTTTGTAATTGTTCACTTCCATGTTATAATAGCCCTTCATTTTCCTTCTCTCCCTCTCCCTTTCCTTCTCCCTCTCCCTCTAACTCTCCCTCTCCTTCTCTCTCCACTTTCTCAGCCTCTCTGCCTCCTCTTTCTCTTACCTACTACAGATGCTTGGCTATTACATTACTTTTGGCTGGATGTTACCTTATTTTGATCTCAGTGACAACATTAGAAATCATACTTTCAAAAATTCTT